>CAEMYA010001708.1:1821-24792 GCA_903131615.1 Diplodus sargus | reverse complement strand
GTGTGTGTGTGTGTGTGTGTGTGTGTGTGTGGGAAGGTTTGTGGGTGTGAAGCGGTCAACAAATGTGTGAATTACTGTAAGTAGATAGAAAACCCTGAAACCTCCAAACTCTATTGTTTAAACAAAGAAACAGTACAATTATTTTGTGTGTATTCATAGTTTATCTGAATGTCATCATAAATCTAAAGATAAGACAGCTCTGTCATCTAGCTTTCATAAGGTCCACAATGTTTTCATAAAGAGTCAATAAATGAAAGGGAGGGTAAGTGTGATTCTCTGCATGTTGTTACTTCCTGAATGTTGTCGACTGACACCAAACGGACGTAGGACCAAGAAACACTGCCAGCAGCATCAGTACAGTGTACTACGTTATTGTATTTATCTACCACGGTTAGTGCTGCACATTATACAACTACAGCAACAAAGTAACAGATCAGCACTACAGTAAAAGTAAGTGAAGTGCAGCTACTCTTTAGCAGTTTCAGTCCTCTAAAGATGTCCACAGATATTTATGCCAAACCGGATTTATCCAAGAAGGTCAGATACACCAGAAAAGAGGAGTGGCAGGAAAATGAGGTGGTGATTTACGAGAGTGCAGACGATATTGGAATACATCATTTTCAGTCACATGACGGAGGTAAGTGAGAAACTATGACAAATCAATATGATTAAAATAATAATGCTTGTCTTGTTTGATGGTGGAATCATGTAAACTCAAAGTTTACTCTCACTTTAGATTGTTACACTTTCCAAACCCATCAGCATATATATTTCTTTTTTATACACCTATATTCTGTATGAGCCCTTGTGTTTTATGGATATTTCCATCCAGTAGTTCTTTATTAAGATTATGTTGTGCCTTGTGATTGACATGTACCAGAGATCTCTGTAGAGGCCTTTGTTCATGTGTTCTGTTCATGTTATTTGGTCCCACCTTAGCTCAACTTTCCAGACAGTTTCTTTACAGACACAACATTTATATAATATTAAAGGGCTTTTTGGCATCATGTCTATTGGTTGTACTAACATTTAATAATCAGACATCTTTTCTCACATCTGAGGAAGTAGCATCTCCAGTTAAGACAGCTTTACAACAGGGTAGTAAGAGAAATGACATGACAGGAAGAAGTGAAGTGCTGCATGACAAGATCTGTTGAATATCATTATCAGTACAGAGTCGAGGGTGAGTGAGGCTGAAGAGGTGATGCACAGCTGTAACACACTTTCTGTTGAAGCTCAGTTGTGCAAATCAATGATTCATCATAACCAAACATTTAAGAGGAGCTCATACTTTATGCAACAGTGTTTGAATTATATTTTTTAATACATTTCTAATTTTAAGACTTTAAACAACTTGTTCACAGTTGTGCACAGGCGTCACCACAGATCAAAACAATGAATCTACACAGTAAAATATCTTCGTAGCAGAGGGGAATGACGCTCTCTGTGTGGTTTGTCACTTCAGGACCGCAGAATGAGAAACAACCTCCAGCCGTCCAAAGAAAGCGGTTCAGTTCTGCTGTATTCTGTCTGGGAGTGCTGTGCTTTCTGATGCTGACTGCAATCATCGTCCTATCCACATGTTGTAAGATAAAATACATCCCACAACAAAGGCATTTAGAGAAAATGGTACAATTCATGCATGTCCATGAACCACTAATATATCTATATCAATATATATATATATATATATATATATATATATATATATATATATATATATATATATTTATACCATGGTCTGGGCGAATACTTGATTCTGATTGGCTGAAGGGTGTGCATTAACCCCTGATATACGGACACCTTCTAAGTAGTTCCAGTCAAATTGTCTGTTTACCGTTCAATCAATGCGCTAGCTGGCATATCAAATCTGAATATTTTATTTCCAACACTGAGAGCAGTCCGTCAGTCCTTCAGTATCCTCTGAACACCACAAGGTGGCGACTGTAATACACAAGCTGCAGAAAGTACGCTTCCCCTCTTAATTTACTGATACGCGAGTAATCTCACATCCCGTTCGCTGTTCAGCTCTCTACTTCAGGCTGCGGCCACAGTAACGTTACACACGGCCGGTCATTTGTTCGTGAAAATCATGGTATTGATTTGGAGACAATGACATGACTCTAGCTAGTTAACTGGTCTTGTTGGCTAGCATACTGTCAAATTATATTTACTGTTTGTCAACCGTACGCAATGTTATTGACTTTGAATCTTGCTAGCATAGCGTTAGCTTTCTGGCTCATCGCTCAGCGGACTAGAATATCTCCCGTTGCCAAGTCGTATCTATGGTCCGTCCTATTTACTGGAAGAGTGAACAACGTTTCCGTTGCATAAGAACCTTACGGGAGCGTAATGATCTTTCCAGGTATTAGTCAAACCCTCAGGCGTTACCAGGGAAACATAGTTATAGCTTGTAAAAAACTTAATATTTTGAATGTAAAACGCATGAAAGTATAAATTAATGGTCTTAATCTATTTTCTTTGGCAAGTGACCATGGTATAAGCGGGATAATGCCCTTCGAGGTGTCCATTATCAGGAATTAATGGACTTCGCTGCGCGTCGGACGGTTCTTCGGCCTCCGCGTCGTCCATTAATTCCTGATAATGGACACCTTGTCGGGCATTATCCCTTACATATATAGTATATGTATTGTTGTATGATGTATGATATGGACCCGTGTCTGCAATAAAGCGTTATTTATATATCTATATATCTATATAAAAAAAAACATTATAAATAAAGGGCTCTCAACGAATACAATGTTTAATCGTGATTAATCGCATTATTGTCAAAGGTTAACGACTGTGTAATTAATCTCAAATCAATCACGTATTTGTAATCTGTTTTTAAATGCACCTTATTTTTACTCTTCTCAACATGGGAGTGAATAACTATACTTGCTTTATGCAAATGTATGTCATTAGTATTGCAACAATCCAAACTAATGACAATGACAAACACTGTCCAGAATAGAGTTCTCAACGGGCCTGAAAATTACAGCCCGACCCGACCCAGCCCGCCGGTTTTAAGCCCGAACCCGACGCAGCCCGACACACCAGCATGAATTGTCTGCCCGAACCCGACCCCCCGCGCGCCTGCATTGTTTTCCTCATACACTTGTTATGATCCAACAGACAGCTGGCGGAAAGGTGACGCGAGCCAGGAGACAGGTGCTGCGTCACCGTCAGCAGCAGCTCCCGCTGCAAAGAAGACACCGCGCTTCGACCAGAGGGAAAATATATTCGGAGAGACAGAAACAGGCGATTTCCCCACTCCTCTAAAAGCAAGGGTGAATTCACCTGTGGCAAGTTTACTTTTAGCCAATTCCATCTTCTCCAGCCAGGCTATAGGCGCGAGTACGTCACGCAGCAGCGTCAGTTCTGCGTCTGCTCCTCCCCATGAAGCAGGCAGCCAGACTCACTCTTCACCACAGGTCAACAGCGATAATTCACAACAGACAATATATAATTTACAACCTGCAAGAAATGTGTTTTATAAAAAAGGAAGCCCGAGGCCCGACCCGACCCGGCTCATTTGCGCATCTTTTCGGCCCGAACCCGGCCTGAACCTGCGGGTCCGGTCGGGTTTGTCGGGCCGGCCCGACCCGTTGAGAACTCTAGTCCAGAATATTCTCCTAAATAACCTCAAAGATACTGCATGCTCAAAAAATATGCTGAAAGCATAACATGGCAAACTCAAGTGCAACAAGCAACAACAGATGGGCACACTGACCTGAATGTATCATACCTTAGTAGCACTAATGCAATGCAGTGTCCAACTCTACATTTACATATACACCGCGGTTTTTGTGGTGATCAAAAACAAGCTATTTTTATTCGACCATCTCCATCTGTGAGTGTGGTGACAACCACAGGTACTCAAAATCAAACAACATTTTCTTCAGCTTAACCACATTTTTGTGTGCCTAAACCTAAGCAGAGCATCACTACAGCCTTGTGATAATACAGACAAAGAAAATTCTACCTGAACAAATATTGAACTGTAAGAACAAAAGAAAAACACCATTTTGAATGAAGGGGGACTTTAAATATATGGCTGCAGCTATTATGATTCTTCAGGAGTCTGAGTTATAACATTCAAGTGGGTACCTTGATGATGACAGCATGTTGGTCCAATGCTGGTCTGTGTCCCAGGCAGGACACTAGAGGACAGTTTGACTTGGGAGAGTCACCAACATGTGTGGATGTGCAGTACCAGCAGGGGGCGACAGAGATGGCTTTAACTCATTTAAAGTACTAGAAAGTCTGTGCATTAAACATGTAAAAGCACAAGAACACCAAAAAACTAAATTCTCCTTTGGAATATGGAAAATTATATTTCATTATGAACAGGAACATAAGCAGTTGGTCTTTAGTATAAAGAAAAATGATGTGTTTGTGTTTTTTACTCTGTTCTGGTTCTCACCTGATATTTCAGTCACTTTGGAAAAAGACCAGCTGCAGAACAAATATGACAAACTGAGCAACAACTACACCCAACTACAGGAAACAGCTTCAAGTAAAAAAAAAAGTCTCAAAACAAAAACAGGAAATAGCAAATATACAGTACCCAATTCTACGGAAAATGTTTGTATTATCTCACTGATTATCTATTGTTGTGTTTCTAAAGACATTACAGTCAACAACAATCAACTGCAGAGCAGTTATGAAACCCTGAGTCAAAATCACAGCAAGTTGCAGGATGAGGTCAAGAAGCTAAAGGATGAAATTAAAGGTGAGAAAAATTTAAAATGTGCAACTGTAATGTCAATTTACATTATATAACTTGACTGTGCTTTAACTTTTAATTATAACTGTTACATGTTGTTGACATTTTTTACTATGTGGATATTTCAGACAGTCACAAATGAGATATGAGCTTAAATAATTTCACATCATCTCACTGTTCATCTATTGTTGTGTTTCTCAAGACATTACAGTCAACAACAGTCAGTTACAGAATGAGTTACAGAAGCTGAAGGACAAAATTAAAGGTGAGAAAAATCTAAAATGTGCAACTGTGATGTCAATTTACATGATACAACTTGACTGTGCTTCATGTTTTTATTATGTGATTCAAGTTGTTGAAATTTCTCGCTATGTGGATATTTCAGAGAGTCACAACTGAGATATTAAATCCTGAGTAAAGATACAGAGTAAACAGTCTGAATAGGGAAAGTGGTGATCAAGAAACGAGAAGTCAATTTGACACAGAATGACATGAAATCTATCTCTAAAACACGTGTTTAACATTAAGGGATGAGGTGTCCTGATGGATGGACGAGATTTGGATGCAGCTGTTACTTTAGATCCAAAGAGAGGAGAACGTGGGATCAGAGCAGAACTGACTGTCAGAGCAAAGGAGCAGATCTGGTGGTCATAAACAACAAAGATGAAAACGTGAGTGTGTTTGTCAATGAGTGTGTGTTAGTAAAGAGCCTCTGACTCAACCTGCTGTGACTCTGTCATCTGGACCTGTTTTCCTGTCAATATCGTTTTCATATTTCAGACTGTGTGTATTTTAAAGCTTGGATGTGTGGTTTTTGTTTGCAACAAAACATTTTAATAATTATCTAGATTTAACAACATTTCTTTACTCCAATAGAAAAACTGAATGATGAACAGAGAAATGATTTTTGTTTCTTGTCAAATGCCAGAAATTTTTCCAGAGCAACATGGATGGAGAGTCCTGGATTGGTCTAAAGACAGAATGGTTAACAGGAAGTGTTTATGAATGGAAGTGGGTGGACGGATCACTGCTGAGAGAAATGTGAGACATTTTAAAGTTTATATTTGTATCAAATTTCCTTCCTTCCTCCAACATCTTATTTTTAAATTTTAGGTGTGTTCTCAAACTGAAAAGGTTTTTATAACTGTCTGTCTGTGAGGAGGTGTGGAGCTGCTTCATCAACCAGCACTACAGTTACAGTATATGTTACAGTATGTGCTCCAGGATCATTTGTTTGAAAGAGAAAACATCTCAACTGTGCCAAATAAATGTGAATATTATTAATGTTATCAACTAAACGGAGACACAATGATTGGGGAAACTATCTTTGTGTTGATGTCTCTGATTCATTCCTGCAAATGCTGATCACATGAAATAGTAAAACAGAGGGACAAGATTACTACATGTATTAGAGGGGAAAAATTATCAATAATTATATAAAACACAAATATTTTAGGTAAAATTCAACAACTAATCAGAAGTTTGTACTCTGTTTAAAAGATAAACATTTCTTTGTGCTACAGCTTCTGGGCAGCAGGACAACCAGCTGCTACAAGGGGCTGGTACACAGCATACTGCAATCAACAAGGACAATGGATACAAAGCGATTATAGATCCTATAAGCACTATATCTGTGAGAAACGAGTTTCATGCATTCCATGATGACAGAAGTGTGGAATGTCAGCTCTGTAAACTCAGACACATTTACATTTATTGTGTGTGACATGCTCAATAACCTGATCACACACATATTGTTCCTCTGCCTTACATGCTGCATAATCTGATTGGAAGTGATCCAACACAACTACATGTGTATTACTGACTCTGCAGCCCTGCAGGACTATCAAAATAAAAGCTTGTCTTCACTTTGCTTTAGCTGATTGATAAGTTTATATTCATTTCGATCTGTCTGCGTTCAATATGTGAAAATAATGCCAAGTTGTGTCTGAGTCCTCTTTGATACACCAGCTGCTGATGTTCAGTGTGAAGCTTCTACAGGAGAGAGAAACATGCTTGATGGTTTATGTTTTGCCTCTTTAGCCAGATTAATGTGCTTCTGTCCAATTCCCATGATAATTCCATGATATGGACATTTTATAGTCTTAACCAAGGCCCCATTTAAACTCAATTTCAACTGTCTCATATCTAGATCAAACCTGGATGTAATAAACATCGGTCCTGTTTGACTTTAACAAACAGTCCAGCAGCATCACATTTCCTGTGTCATGTGTGAGTAAACTGTGTGGACAACAGTGAATGCAGCTCAGCACAAATGTGTGCATGTGAACACACACTTTATTTCCTCAAAGTCACTGTCAAGACTTAAAGCAGCTTCAGTTTGTAGCTTCAAATATATGTATACTGTTTATTTGAGGAGTGTCTTTATTCCAATGAGCAAACCATTAAAAGTCTCATTTTTAAACGATTTTAGGTGAAGTGTGTCTTTCATGTGTTTAGCTGTGGTCTGTCCTGGTCTCACTTCCTGTGTTAGAGGCTGTCCAACTCAAAGACAGAACGCTAAACTACACAGTCAAACCTGTTTAAGAATAGCTTCAGTTAAGTTTCCAGTTTGTAAAGATGTCTGCAGAAATTCTTGCTGCACCAGATTCCAGCTTCAATGTGAGATTCACCAGAAGAGAGAACAGAGGAGAGGGAGAGGAGATGGAGGTGAAGATCTTAGAGGATGAAGAGCATCACGCTGATCTCGGGTCAAAACAAGCCAGTAAGTCTTAAATGATGACTATTCGAAAAGGAAAGTTAGTTCAAATGTTTATGTGGCTATATTCAAATTAAATACTGAGTGAAGATGATCAATTCATCCATCAATTCACCATCAGTCACCGCTGACTACGGGTCATTATCAGCTGTCTTGGTGCTCTAATCTGGTGTAACGTCACTCATTATTCTTATAGAGGGAATGACAATGAGCAACAAACACTCCACAGTTTAAAGTTGCCACTTCAAACTTCACACCAACATAATAAAAATGTTGTCTATGTATTTTTCCTCTGTAGGACCAAACACTGAACAGAACGATGCAGCTGTCAAAAGAAGGTGTTTCAGAGCTACTGCAGTGACTCTGGGAGTGATGTATCTGCTCATATTGGCTGGAATCTTCATACGCTGTGAGTGATTCAGTTTTTAATCCAAACTGTCACATCTTGACGATTAACTAATGTCATGTTTTAGGCTTCTTTCAGTTAGATAACACAATAGGTGCATGTTCATTTGTATTATCATCGTATCACTTTCTTCCTGCGATCAGAGTTTTGTCCAAGAGACATTTCAGGACGAACACTAAAGCTCGTCAGCACAGGTTGTTTCTTGTCTCACTCTGCCTAATTCTACACAATCCATACACTGTTAGGTGAGCATTTCTTCAGCTTTTCTGCAAAACCACACATTAGTTAAAACTGAACATTTCTTTATGCTGCAACTTTATGTTTGCTTAGCTTGAATTTTGTATAAATTATAATATAGGCACAAAAGCCTCTGAAAATGTCCACAGCTCTCCTTAAGAAACACCTGGTTTTGTCTCCAGAAGAGCAGATGGAAATATCTCTGGTGTCCTTAAATATATCCAGTGTGGTTACTCAAACTCTAATGATCGGTTTGGTTTTAACAACGCCACCACCAGCTGCAACAGATGTGACAGAGAGCAAGTAGAGAGTGTGTGTGTGTGTGTGTTTGTGGGTTGGTGGGCAGTGAAAGTGTAAGCAAATAAATCAAAAATACCCGATTGTTTGAAAAAAGAAACAATAGAATTATTTTGTGTTTATTCATAGTTTATCTAAATGTTATCATAAATCTAAAGACAGTTCTGTCATCTAGCTGTTATAAAGTCCACAATGTTTTCATAAAGAGTCAAGTGAATGAAAGGGTGGATATATGTGATTCTCTGCATGTTGTTACTTCCTGAATGTTTTCGACTGACACCAGGCGGACGTCAGACCAAGAAACACTGCCAACAGTGACAGCTGTTTAGGACCAAACAGAAAAACACAGTTTGACTTAAGGGGGTTTTTAAATATTTATCTGAAGCTTTTATGATTCTTCAAAAGTCTGAGTCATAAAAATCAAGTGTCAGGCCTGATCTGACATATGATTGGCTGCCCGAACAAGAGAGACGGTTCTGTGTGTGAGCTCGCAGTGACTGCAACGAAAAGGGAAGTGCAATGTGCCCGACAGCAGTGCAAGTTTTTTTTGTTAAATGGTTGATTGACAGATGATGTAATTCTGCATTCCAATGTCTACATTAATTGACTGACTGTAAAATCTTCACTTCATTAAATTTTTTGGAAAACTGTTTTAGTTTGGTTATAAGCCAACACTTAAAAATAGAAATAACCATGAAAGCAACATTTCCTGCTTTGGACAAAAGACAATGAAAGAGAGAGACTGTGTGTGTGTGTGTGTGTGTGTGTTTGTGGGTCGGTGGGCAGCTGTGTGGGTGTGAAGCAGTCAACCAATGTGTGAAAGTGGAAGCAGATCTATCGACTCTATTGTTTAAACAAAGAAACAATAGAATCATTTTGTGTGTATTCATAGTTTATCTAAATGTTATCTAAATCTAAAGATAAGACAGTTCTGTCATCTAGCTGTTATAAAAATCAACAATATTTTCATAAAGAGTCAAGTAAATGAAAGGGAGGGTATGTGTGATTCTCTGCATGTTGTTACTTCCTGTCTGGTTTCGACTGACACCAGACGGACGTCGGACCAAGAAACACTGCCAGCAGCATCAGTACTGTGTACTACGTTATTGTGTTTATCTACCATAGTTAGTGCTGCGTATTATACACATTATACAGCAGCATAGTAACAGATCAGCACAGTGCAGTAAAAGAAAGTGAAGTGCAGCTTCTCTTTAACAGTTTCAGTCCTCTAAAGATGTCCACAGATATTTCTGCCAAACCGGATTTATCCAAGAAGGTCAGATACACCAGAAAAGAGTGGCAGGAAAATGAGGTGGAGATCCAAGAGAGTGCAGAGAACATTGGAAACCATCAGTTTCAGTCAGATGAAGGAGGTAAGTAAGAAACAATGACAAATCAATGTTAAATAATGTTTGTGTCGTTTGATGGTGGGTGTGCCCTTTAAATTGTGTAAACTCGTGTAAAGACCGTTACACTTTCCAAACCCATCAGCATTTATGTTTCTTTCTATATACCTACATATACTGTATGTGTTTCATGGATATTTCCATCCAGTAGTTCCTCAGATTATGATCTGCTCGAAAATGTACAACAGGTAATGTAAATGTAAGGGAAATGACACGACAGGAAGTAACAATGTGTTGCATGACAAGATCTGTTGAATACTGTTATTAGTACACAGTCAAAGATGAGAGAGGCTGAAGAGGTGACACACAGCTGTAACACACTTTCTGTTGAAGCTCAGTTGTGATTATCCATCATAACCAAATATTTAAGATGAGCTCATACTTTGGTCTATAACACAATGTTGAAATTATATGTTTTTCAAAATCTATCAGATGTTAAGACTTTTAAAACAACTTGTTCACAGATGTGCACAGGTGTCACCACAGATCAAAACAATGAATCTACACAGCAAAATGTCTTCGTAGCAGAGGGGAATGACGCTCTCTGTGTGTTTAGGACCGCAGAATGAGAAACAACCCCCAGCCGTCCAAAGAAAACGGTTCAGTTCTGCTGTATTCTGTCTGGGAGTGCTGTGCTTTCTGATGCTGACTGCAATCATCTTCCTATCCAGATATTGTAAGATAAAATACATCCCATGATGAATGCATTTAGAAAACCTGGTACAATTCCTGTATGTCTATGAACCACTTTGATTATATGAGTTATTTGTCACTATGATCACTCCTCCTGTCTGTACTGCCTGCAAAGCAATTCTGTTATAACGCAATTTCAAAATATATAAAAGTCTTTGCTCTGTGTAAAAATGCATTGAATACCCTCCACACATGTTTTGTTAAGTATACAAAACACCCCACAGTACTTTGACTTTATTATGACAAATTTAATTTACACCTTCTTTCTCATCAAAATATCGTGAATCTCTGATCTATGCAAATTTGTCGTATAACTTAAATGTTCTTGCTGGACAAAAGATGTCTCCTACTTCACTATAAAGTTTTCACATCGCCCTAGTGGATGCTGACTATAGGACCAAAAATGGCTCCAAATTATTTGTGATGTCACAGATCATAATCCAAGGCCCGCCTCTTAACATCAAAATTTCAATTCAGAAAATGTAAACTTTGGGGAGTTACTGTTTAAAAATGTCTCTCCAGTCAAACTCTCAGCCCAGTTTCCAGGATATTATGTTAGCAGTTAACACAGTTTCTCAAAACTACAGTAACGTCCAAGGTTGACATTATACCAAACATGTCAGATCACATTGACAACAGACCACTGGATATTTCTAAAGGACACCTGGTGACATTTACAACCATTTTAGTGGTGTCTAGTGATGTCCCGATATTTTTTTTTCCTTCCCGATCCGATCCCGATACCAGAATTCCATGTCAGCCGATACCGATAACATTTCCGATAACAGAGTGCTTAAAAAAGCAATTAAATATTACAATTTTAACAGCTGTATACTACCTTACATGATATGGTTGCTGTCATCAGGTTAAACCCTTTAAAAACATTAACTAATAAGAAGAGCATACACAGAGTGAATGCCACAGAAGCGTTTCTTTTATTTTACTCCAACTAAAAACTTCAAAATAAATAATCATTTTAAGTTTTAAGCTGTTGTATCACTTCCAACAGTAGTGCAATGATATTTTTAAGTAAAATCAAAGTGAGCATATTCTACTCAGTAGACAAGTAAACAGGAATACAGTTACCAGTTATCAAACTAGTGCAGCAATACAGTGTAATACTGTAACAAATAATCTTCAACAGGTGGGCAAACACAAAATAATGAGGTACCATATGGGATAAAGAAATACACAATAATCCCTAAATGCAACCATTAAGTACCGTATTGACCTGAATATAAGACAAGTTTTTTTTTCGATTAAAATTATGTGAAAAAGTGGGGTCGTCTTATAATCTATGTTTAACCGTTGACACATGCTGATAGTTGTCTGGGTCGCTACACGACCGCAACAGCAGAGGGCGCCAGCTTATTGTAGAGACGTCACTGACACTGTGGCTGGTGTCATCTGTCAATCACAGCGGAGAAAGAGTGACAGTAGATGAAAATGGAGAGGCGCCGTGATTGTACAGAGCAAAGTGGATCAAAAGTGGGGCAAGTTTACACATCTGAGGCGGAGCTATGATGCTAATTTTGAGATAATGGTAGTCAATGCAGCGGAGGCGCCAAACGACTGTCAGCCAGCCAAGAAATATGGAGTTACGGAGTGTAACGTCCGAAGATGGCGGGTCCAAAAAGATCGTCTGAAAACGCAAACAGTAAGAGAAAAGCTTATCGTGGTCCTCTAAGCTGCCGCTTCCAAGAGATTGACAGGAGGGAATGTTAGTTTGTTACTGAGAAACGAATTTTGGTTAACAGAGTTTTTTTTCTGAAGATTGGTCTTGAAAAGAGGGGACGTCTTATAATCAGGGTCGTCTTATATTCGGGTCAATACGGTACTTTTTTTTTTCTTGTTCTCGACAAAAGCAGCATACTCTTTAGCATGCTTCTTCTCCAAGTGGCCAATTAAGTTGCTTGTGTTAAAAATGGCGACATTTGTGCCACCCCTCGGAATATCCTTCGCACAGCGCTTGCACTTTGCTGTTATGCTGGTGGGTGAATCCAACGTAAAAAACTCCCAAACTGCTGATATTTTGCATCCTCCGTCCAACACGCTCTACTCTGCTGCAGCACATGCTGTAGTTGTTGTTTTGTTTCCGGTCAACGTCCACAGCGCGCATCACACGATCACATGGCGTGCCGGGAGGAAATGCCTGGTGGAATTCGGTAGGGATCGGATCGGTGCTTAGACTGGAGGGTTCGCCGATACAAATTTGCCCAAATATGGGCATATCGGCGTCCGATCCGATAAAAACATCGGATCGGGACACCCCTAGTGGTGTCAACACTGAATGTTGTTTAAGCAAATCTATTGACATTTCAGGTTTTTTCAGTTTTTTGTGAGTACTCCTGACCACAACAGCTATTTAAAATCAAACAATTTTTTCTCATCTGTACCACTTTATTATTTAAGTGTCTATTATTTAATTGTTACAACAAGAAGAAAAACTATGTATGACTGAAGGGGGGCTTTAAATATTTGTCTGCAGCAATTATGGCTCTTTAGTCATCTGAGTTCTGAAAAACAAGTGTAGATCCTGGTCCTGTATAGCATGTTGGATTAATGCTGATCTGTGTCCCAGCCAGGATAGTACCACACTAAAGCATGTATTAGACCAAAAATGTCCACTAGAGGGCAGCAGCGAGAACCTGGTTTGCCTCGTCTATTTGTGAGAGGGACCAGCATATATGAAGGTGCAGAATCAGCAGGTGGCGATAAACTTATAGAAAGTGCCAGAAAGTCCTGGTAGGGACGAGGCCGGAGTTGGGATGGGTCTGAAAATCACCCAGAAGACTAAAGTTTGAATCTAGTGTAAAACCAAGTCAATGGTCACTCTTTAAAGGAAACAAACTTTTCAAGCTGAGCCATGCCCTCTTCCTAAACCTACCCAAATAGTCCTGGTGGTTTTATTTTGAAAGTGTCCCCAGAGGTTGTATATCTATTATGAAGGAAACGTTTTCTGTGGAAACAAAAAGAATATTGAGATTGTACTAAAAATATGAATAACAAATGAAGCGTCATCTTTGGCTAAAGACGACTGTGGGAAGGATCAAAAGCAGTTCCGAGAGGAGGATATGTTAATTCTTTCAATGTCCATATGACAGTCTGAACCGGTCCTTTAACAGCAAAACATACAACAGAATACACTCTTAACATCATTTGAACACAACAACTTAATGTTGTTGATCTACTCTGTTCTTGTTCATACTTGAAAATTGATAATCCACTTGTTATGACACCTCCACATACTGAACAAGAAAGGTTAAAGGTTAAGTACACCATATAACTAAATTCCCCTTCTGGAATAGGTAGTGTGATATTTGACGGTAGTTGGTCTTTGGGATAAAGCACAATGATTTGTTTCTGTTTCTTACTTTGTTCTGGTTCTCACCTATGTTGGTCACTTTGGAAAAAGATCAGCTAAAGACCAGATATGACAAACTGAGCAACAACTACACCCAACTCCAGGAAACAGTTTCAGGTAAAAAAAACAAAACCACAACACAAGAGATAACAAATATACAGGATCCAATTTCACACTAAGCTCATAAACATGTGTATTATCCTACTGTTTACCTATTGTTGTGCTTCTCAAGATATTACAGTCAACAACAGTCGGTTAGAAGAAGAGGTAAAGAAGCTGAAGGACGGAATTAAAGGTGAGAGAAATTTAAAATGGGCAACTGTAATGATAATTACATGATATAACTTGACTGTGCTTCAACTTTTAACTATAACTGTTTCATGTTGTTGATATTTTTTGCTATTTGGATATTTCAGACAGTCACAAATGAGATATTAAATTCTGATTGAAAATATAGAGTAAACAGTCTGAACAGGGAAAGTGGTGATCAAGAAACATCTTAAACTAAATAGAGAAAATAAGAAGTCAATTTGACACTTTAAAACATGTTTGACATTAAGGGAAGTGGTGTCCTGATGGATGGAAGAGATTTGGATGCAGCTGTTACTTTAGATCCAATGAGAAGAGAACGTGGTCTCAGAGCAGAACTGACTGTCAGAACAAACGAGCAGATCTGGTGGTCATAAACAACAAAGATGAAAATGTGAGTATGTGTTAGTAAAGAGCCTCTAACTCAACCTGCTGTGACTCTGTCACCTGGACCTGTTTTCCAGTCAATATTATTTTCATATTTCAGGCTGAGTGTATTTTGAAGCTCAGTTTGGGAAATTTGTTTGCAATGACACGTGAATAATTATTAATATTTAACAACATTCCTTTACAACAATAAAAAAACTGAATGATGAACAGAGAAATGATTTTTATTTCTTGTTGAGCACCAGAAATTTGTCAGTTACCTGAACAACATGAATGAAGAGTCCTGGATTGGTCTAAAGACAGAGTCAACAGGAAGAAGCAGCTATGAATGGAAGTGGGTGGACGGATTACTGCTGACAGAAATGTGAGACATTTTAAAGTTTATATTTCTATCACATTCCCATCAAAGCAACTGCTTATCTTTAAAATAAGTGTGTTCTCAAACTGAAAAACAAAGTTTCTACAAATATCTGTTTGTGAGGAGGTGTCGTGCTGCTTCATCAACCAGCACTACAGGTATTGTACTGTACATACTACAGCATAGGTCACTAACAGGAGGAGCACGATTGTGACTCTGAATACAGACAAATGAAAGAGGTGAAAAGCGATTGACAGACAGAAAGATGATTGAGAGTGGGGAGTGGGAAATAGGAGGGAAAAAAGAGAAACGGTAAATCTGTTTAATTGTTAAGATGTGTTGAGATCTCTCTGATGTAAAACTGGTTGAGACTGTTAAGATGTGAAACATTAACAAAGAAAAAGGGAAACTCATGCTGCTACACTTTTTTTTCAAAAAATATGTACTTTTTTTCATTTCATTTTTAAATGTGACCCTTTCTCTTTAAAGAGAGAAGAAAAATATATCTACAGTATTACATATGTCTGCATAATTAAATGTGAGTAACAATATTGTCAAAATGTTTTTGAATTGTTCTTTCTTATCTGATTTGACAGACAGTTGCTGAAAACATGCAGACGTTGATACAACTACTAGGCTACTTCAGACCTTTGCTTGTGGAAATTTTCTCTAAACTGAACCCATTTGAATTTTAATTAAATACCCCTGTACTACAATATGTAGTATGTCTTTTGTTTGAAAGAGAAAATGTCTCAACTGTGTCAAATAAATGTGAATAGTATTAAAATTATCAACTTAAAAGAGACACTGATTGGGAAACCATCTTTGTGTTTCAAATCAGTGGATCCATAATCTCTTTCTTTTGGGAGATTTATTCCCGCAAATGCTGATCACATGAATTACTGAAAACAGAGAGACAGGATTACTACATGTATTAAATGAGTTATTGAAAAAATATCAGTAATTATAGAAAACATAATATTTCAGAAAAAGTTCAACAACTTCTTTCAAATTGAAAATAAGCGCAAGTTTCGGCCCTGTTAAAAAGATAAACATTTTCTTTGTGCTACAGCGTCGAGGCACCAGGACTACAACGTGCTTCATCAGACCATTATGCAGCATCCTGCAATCAACAAGGACAATGGATACAAAGCTATAATGGAAATACAAAGCACTATATCTGTGAGAAATGCGTTTCTTGCATTCTATGATGGCAGAAGTGTGTGTTGTTGGTATCAGCTGTGTAAACTCAGACACATTTACATGTATTGTGTGTGACATGCTCAATAACCTGATCACACACATATTGTTCCTCTGCCTTACATGCTGTATAATCTGATAGGAAGTGATCCAACACAACTACATGTGTATTACTGACTCTACAGCCCTGCAGGACTATCACAATAAAAGCTTGTCTTCACTTTGCTTTAGTTGATTCTTAAGTTTGAATTCAGTTCCATCTGTCTGCGTTCATTATGTGAAAATAATGCCAAGTTGTGTCTGAGTCCTCTTTGATACACCAGCTGCTGATGTTCAGTGTGAAGCTTCTACAGGAGAGAGAAACATGCTTGAAGGTTTATGTTTTGCCTCTTTAGCCTGTGTAATGTGCTGCTGTCCAACAATCGAGAAAGGGGACTATAGTTCATGTCTGTAACCATAATAATAATTATTAGCTTCCACTATAATATTGACATTTTCTAATCTTAAACAAAGCCCCAATTTCCACTTGATTTCAAGTGTCTCTTATCTGGATAAAATCAAGGAGTACCCCATTCCTGAGGGTGGTGGTAGTGCACCTACAGGTGGAAATGCCATAAAGAGCCACAAGAGAAAAAACTTACATTTTAGGTCTAGTTGTAACAGCAATACTTGTGCAAACTGCCTCTAATGCACACATACATAAACTGATTAACTTTGAAGGAGGCAAGGATGGATCACGAGTGAGATACAAGTAGTCTTCCATATCAGAAATCCTCTGAACTGCAGTATAATATACGATGCATACAATTAAAATTTGCCTGAAAAGAAAGCTAAATAGAGTACTTTAATTACCTTGTAGAAAAAAAATACAACAACATTCTTTTGCAATAATATATGTTCTCAAATTTTCTCAAGATTTCTTCTTGGCCTGTCATTCACACTGCTCCACAGAGATGGTTCAGTGGTTTCACTGATCAGGGATGAAATAAAGTACATCACATGCATAGCGTCAGGGAGCTAATTGGCTAATGTTTGATTCAGTGTTACTTCAGCTGTTAATCAAGCCACTAAACATTTACATAAATAGTTACATACTTACAAGATTAAGAACTTGATGGTATTTTTTAATAAGATTTAGTTGTGTTATGACATGAATATCATGCCACTGCATTGACAATTCGCTGTAATATTTATGGATGTTTGATTATGCAGAGGAATCTCTATTTTTATCCCATCAAGTTCAATTTACTTCCTGACTCATTACTCAACAGTAAATACCAGACTGAAAAAGAATAGCTGCTATGGTCCACACTGTATGGCAACATGTCAGATGGCACGCAGCAGCGCATGTGCTGATTGTGTTTCTGTATTTGTGGTTTGTCTTGCTGCTACTTCCTTGATGCTCGCTTGTTAAAAAGCTGCCACACTCACAGAGAAATCAACAGTGCAGAACAGTTTTAGTCTCATTCACCTCTCAAGATGTCTACAGAGATTCAAGCACCAGATTTGAGTTTGAATGTGAGATACAACAAAGGAGACAAAAAGAACAGAGCAGAGAAAGAGGAGAGCCAGGTGACAATCTGTGAGAATGAGGACGCTTCAAAACACAGACAGGGTGAACTTTGGCCGCATAAAGTCAGTAAGTATAAAACAACAACAAAAACAGATGAACAAGTTTGTGCATGTTTGATTAAATATTGAACAACATTCCTCTTTTTCCATTTAAGTGTTTATGGGAGGTCTGTGCCTGTGGACTGAGACTTGTTTGATGCAATTCAGTGCCTCTTGAGTTAGTTCTTTAAATGCGCTTCAAGAAAATATGTTTCAATGAACTTTGTCTTTGTAGGACCACGGACCAAAAAAAACAATCTCTCAGCTGTCCGTAGAAGACACATTATTGCAAGCATTCTGGGAGTGATGTATCTTCTGACTTTGGCTGGGATCTTCATGCGCTGTGAGAATGTATTTTCCATTCTACACATATCAGTATCTAGCCGTGGTCAGTTTGCTAATTTCCTGACATTATGTGATGCCAGGTGCTCCAGCAAGGTGTGCTCAGTGCACAGGTAGGAGGAGAAGAAGAAACAGAGGCTGCACAATGTTGTTGTCCAAATTAAGTATTTGGAGCAAATGTGCAGCATTAATGGAGAAATGCTTCATATGTACTACTACTATACTAACTATTTCAATCAAACTATCTCCAACATGTTGCTGCATTTAAACAGCATAGAAAATGTGCTTTTAATATTGTTGAAGCAGGATTGTGGATAAGCGGTCAATTAAATTAAAATAAATTAAATTAATGTAGTGATTGTTAAACTATTCAAAGATGCTTGCTAAACCACTCTTTATTATACAGTCCCACCCTCCATCATGAGAGAGAACTCGGCGACAGTGACAAGAAAAACTGCCCTTTATATTAATTTTGTTTTAATTTCAACACACAAATGAACTAGACATCTCCATAACTTTAAATCAAAGTGATTTCATGTTGTTAACATGCATTTTGTTTTGTTCCTGTTCTCACCAGATATTTTAGCCACGTTGGATAAACAAAATTTGATGAAAGAAAGAGACCAGCTCAGTATCTCTCTGAACCAGTCACAAGCCGTAATCACTAATCTTACTGAGGAGTTACACGAGCTCCAGAGCAGATATGCCATCTTGAGCAAAAACAACACTGAGTTAAAGAGACAACTAGAGTGCCTGAGTTGTCAAGGTAAGACTTACAACTAGTTGTAAGATGAACAGGTCTTTGAGTCTTGAAAGTGTTGAAATTAACTCCTTTTTTTCTATCCAAGGTCAGAACGGAGTCCCCGGCCCCCTCGGCGAGCCAGGCGTCCCGGGACACCCGGGCTACCCAGGACCCGCTGGTCCCCCGGGATTCCCAGGACCCC
The DNA here is from genome assembly GCA_903131615.1 of Diplodus sargus. Classification (NCBI taxonomy): domain Eukaryota; kingdom Metazoa; phylum Chordata; class Actinopteri; order Spariformes; family Sparidae; genus Diplodus; species Diplodus sargus. The sequence goes on along the minus strand of CAEMYA010001708.1, from coordinate 5,793 downwards.
CGGGACCCCCGGGACCCCCGGGACCACCGGGACCACCGGGACCCCCTTCCCCCATTAATACAGATGACTGATTAAGGTTAAGTCTGCATCTGTCATGTACCTGAAGGGACATGACAGGTGCATGGATGTCTGAGACAATGTCATGACCATCCATCTGATATTTCAGTCTGTAAATCAAAAGACCACCCATAGACAGATACCTGTAGATAAAAACCTGTACAAATACTTTTTCCATTAACTTTAGTGAGCATGATCAATACTGCTTTAGTCAAGATTCAATTCCTACACAAGTTTATAGAGTAATGTACTTTAAAGACCTACACTTCTAAAGCAAGACGTAAAGAATAATAAGGAAGTTACTGATCAACTTAAAGCCTGATTTACCAAGAAAACGACCCAAGAAACTCTACTGAACTTCTTTCATATTCTTTCATAGATTGTAAAAAATATGAAAACAACTGAGTTTGAAAAATCCTGACATTATATCCAGCAAATTACTAAAGAAAAACTGGGCCCAACACTGCCCAACTCCGGTCACAATAATTCAACTTTAATAATGTCTTAATAAGAGGATCACATGCAGCAGATATATAGAAGATAAAAAAATGTATTCGACAGCTTTTACGCCCACAAGCTGCCGCTCGTATCTAAAACTGCAGAATAGAAACCACGTCTGACAGCGGTTTCTACTCCACATGAACACCCCGTGAGAAACTACATGAAAAGTTATGGTTGGCTATTTTTTTTTTTTTTTAACAAATAAATCCTAGGTTGAGACTTTAAATCTTTTATAGGCTGAGTTCCTCAGCAATTTCTCCCTTTCAACTCTGTACACCACTTTACTTTCTACGTTTTTTTAATCTGGGCAAAAGGGTGCAGCTTGTACACATTCTGGCACATGTAACCTCAAACCCACAAAAAAATCAAGAGTAATCCTTGTGAAAAAAATGCATGTGATTGATAAAACAAAAAGCAACAAGGAGAAAGATAGTGTGTACTTACCTTTTCTGGTTAGTGTAAAATTCTTGAGTGCGCTTGTTGTTGTTTTTTAAAGATTAATTCTTTCTGTTGTTATATTGCTAAAAGTGTTGTGCCTTAAAATGTTATTACTATGTTTGTATTGTTCTTGGGCTGTCAGGGTTTGAATTATTGATAATAATATTGTAACATTTGGAAAAAAGAAGAGCTAACGATCAATTCAATCAATCAATTACCGTGTAGTCTGTCATGGTTTTGTGTAGAGAGGTGGAGAGAGGGTCTGCAAGTCTACAGAAATACCAATATTATCAATTTCTTCATACGATGTTATCATGTACAATATCAATATGTCATTTTTTAATATCACAGTTGTTGTGAATATCGCGATATTGCAATAGCCCTTATTTGTTTTATGGAGTGCTTTATTCTGTTATCAAGTATTTTGTGTTGTATTTTGTCTGAAATGTGTGATTTACATTTGTCTTTTTATCCTGTTTTGTCATGTTACATCTGAAATGTTTGTTTTCTGTATTGATGATCAGTTTTATGAAAGACTGTTTTCTCTTTTCTCATGTATTTGTGTCATGTTGTCTTGTACGGAGTGATGCATATATATCTGTTTTCTTTCTCATAGTCACTGCATCTAATAAAGAAAATGTGCCTGAAATATTACAGTAATGACTTTCTGTATGTATGATTAATTATTGTCAATGTTTTGCATCAGTGTGTAAGTGTACATTTCAGTGTATGTATGTAAGTATGTATGGCTTTGAGTGCTCACAGATGCCATGTTCACAAGTATAACAGAAAGACCGTGACCTACTTAGAAACGGGCTTCTGTCTGTCAGGCTGTTCCTGCAAAACTTACCTGACTAAGTGTTATCAGGTTTTTTTTTGTGTCCTTTATCTGAAATGTGTGATTTTCATTACATCTAAAATGTTTGTTTTCTGTATTCTTGATCAGTTTTATAAAAGAGTATTTTCTCTTTCCTCATGAATTTGTGTTGTTTGTGGCTATGCATATTTCATATATATATATATTTCTGTTTTCTTTCTAACAATCACTGCATTTAATAAAGAAAATGTGCATGAATTATTACATTTGAGTTCACCACAAGCATCTGTCTGTCCGGCTGTTCCTGCAAAACTTACCGTAATAAATAAAACAGAAAAAATACAAAAATACAAAAAAAGACAATTAAGATGATCTCTGACATGCCCTTACGGTAGCTTAGCCAAAGCAGAAACAATGTGAATACAATGAAAGCCAGTGAGTATCTGCTTTTGGCTCAGTGAGAGCAGGATTTTAAGGCAAATTCAGTGTATGTTAGGTTGCAGCTAGACGATGGTTTCAGATTACCTAACAGATATAAGACGGCACAGCCTGATATGGACTGCATTAGACAGCAGAAATGTGCCACTTCCTGTCTTTACTCTAGAGCTGTGGCTTTTCACACTGTCGCTGTTTCTTAGAATAAGTAAATAAGTAAATAAAAAAAGATTGAGTATAAACTTACCACAGGGCCTGGCTCTCCACGATCACCTCTGGCTCCTCTGATCCCTGGGCCTCCCTGTTTGACACAAACAAATCACAGAGTTGGTATACAATCAACACATTATTGCGTTCACAGAAGCTGCTCATATTATCAACATCTATCCAGAGTGACCCGATCACAAGTGGAAAGCTCTGAGTGCAACAGTCAAACCACATTGGTTTGGACTGCATGTGACCACATTTCTACTAAACTTACATCCTCTGTGAAAAAAGAAGAAGAAGAAGAAGAAGAAGAAGTAGAAGAAGAAGAAGAAGATGGCACAACAAGCAGCTGAATGGATTTAACACTGTCTGTCAATTGAACTCGTAACAACAATATCTCCTGAGTTGTCGTCTGAGCAGAAAAGTAACAAAACGTTTATTGATTCATTTTGTATGTTTTCTTCTTAATATTTAGTAGTTCAGATCAATTCACTATTGAGAATGATCTGGACCTGTAGGAAATTTTTAAGAATTTTTAAAAACATTGTTTTTCATGTTTTTTTTCCATATATATGAGAACTCTACTGCTAAGAAAATCTAAATCTGGGTACTAAATAAAGTAACTTGAACTTGAAAAAAAGGTTTCAAACTTAAAAGGATCGCTACATTTGAGTTGCTGAGTTTGGAAAAACCTTCTAAACTTTGTGAAACACTGTTTTTGACACATTCTAAATCATCTTTGCCTTTTTGTAAATTCAGCATGAAAAACATGAAGTTGTTTGTTTATTGTAAAAAAAAGGAATCGTCGTACCAGCCTGTCTGCTTCCGTGTCTAAAGCTTGGCTTACTGTCTCACACTAAATTCATCAAAGAACACAATTGACGATAACATAAACATGCCAAATTTGCAGTAAGCAGTAACCAATACAGGCTACTTCTTTGTCACGCGTGGAGAAAATTCCTGAATCACTCAGGACAGATGTTGATACTGAACTTCACAGTGACTCACACGGTACAGCACACTGTGTCTTTACAGAATGAGAGCTAATCTTACAACCAGCAAAGCTGACAAACAAGCTGAAAAACGCAAGTTTTAATCTGCTAAATGGAAACTGAAAAGGAAAATGCACAGAATAAACTTCAGGAACTCAAACTGTAGAGACTATGACATGCAGGTGCAGGTGTGCGTGCTTCGGTTGTTCACTGCCTGTTTTCTACCTGCTGTTACATCTTATGTGCCTTAACATTCCTGAAAAAGCCTCTTTGATGAGTAGGCCTAATCAAGATGTATATTTATCTATGTGTATTTACAATATGATCCAAATCATTAACTTCGTCCGGGTCTGATTGTGAGTGGGTATTTGTTTGGTGTATTTGTGTGTGGCTCACTGGAGGTCCAGCAGGGCCGGGGGGGCCTTTGCTGTCCTGGGTGCAGGTGCAGGCTTTGGGCATGGCTGGGCAGTCTGCCTCCTTCCTCTGGATGATCACAGCATGAGCAGGATGGCACGAAGGCAAAAC
>CAEMYA010001707.1:24599-35586 GCA_903131615.1 Diplodus sargus | reverse complement strand
TGTAGTCATTTGTATTAAACCCACAGTAAGATGTCTGAAATTCTACCACTAGATGGAAACACTGAAACGCATCAACAACCAGCCTCTCTTGTTACTGATGAGATTATATAAATCCAGCTTCAACATAAAGCAGCGAGGAACAAAGTCATCTTTAATTCAGTGTGTTTTATTAAAATGTTCCACTCATTCAAACATCACAGTCACAAAAGTGTCACACAAATATTACAAACAGAGGGTGTTACATTATGCCGTGAGCAACTGTGAAATCTCCCCCCGGAAAAAAAACACTTAACAGTTTTTTTCCACCTTAAATACAGAAGATACAAAGTAAAGCAATGCAAACGTCAGTAAACGGAACATAAAAATCTCAGTAAGTTTCTACAAAGTGCAACAAGAACAGATCCCTTTATATTCAAAGTGTTAATATGCAGAAAAGTCTGTGGTGAGACAATTTTGTGAACACGTTCAAACATTTTCCTTTTGGTCAAGATTCATATTTAAAATTCAATAATATTGCATCAATATATATTTATAATGTTTGCACACTTGATAGTTAACATTTGTACACAAATACTTTAACATCTTGTAAAAATTAAACCAAATGTGTCTAAAAAACAAACAGGGACTGATCACTTCAACCTGTATGAATGTATTGATTTGTTATTGATCAGCACACATGAGTTCAGATCAGATGATTGAAAAAAACAAACACATGATGACTGAAATGTTTCTCTTCTGCTAAAGTAGCTGAATATAAACTTCTGCTTGTATCATCATCATGTTGTCTCTGTCAGCGCGCTGCTGGAAAGTAACTGAGTACTTTCACTACAATTAGTCATCAAATGAATTTCTGAATATGTGTCCAGGAGAAACAGCAAACAATTAATGTCAAGTCCTCGTGTTCAACTTCCAAAGGACACGAGGACGACTCAACTTTCACACTCACTCTTATTTTTCTTCAGGCTTTTTGTCAGTTGGTTGGTCTGTTCAGCAAATCAGGTTGTAAACCTTTAAAGACAGAGAAACAAAAGTTACCATTTTAATTAAACATTTTTAATGAATTTAAACATTTAATTAAACATTTTAAATGAGTTAACCACTTAAGCCGTTTAAATGGAATAAAGAAAAATCAAATTTCATTTATTTTGCAAATTCTTTAGTAAAGTTTTAACATTTGACTTTGTACTGTCCTTTTGTATCTTATACTTTTTCAAACTCAAAATGAAATATTATTTCAGCACAAACTCATTTAACACAAAATCAATGAAGTCAATGCTGCAATGTGTTCCTTAACCATCTACACAACAGTTAGACATAAACTTGAACATATTAAGCAGCATTTCAAACACCATGACAGTAAATAAAACACCGACATCTTTGGACTGAACCTGTGAGTGAACTTGGAGCGTCTTCTCTCTGAAGTGTGTTTGTCTGAATGACTGAGAGCCTCCATGTCTTCACAGCTGCTCCACATCACTGACAATGACTGATCAGGTGACAAGCAGCAAGTTCACTGCTGCTGGTGCACTCTGGGAAGTGTGGTTCTTTGAGACTTATTCCTGATATTCAGCTCAACAATTCATATTATTTTCATGCTGTATTAAAAGGAACCAGAACACATGAAGTGACATGTAGTGTGTCGATTTGAGATCTGGACCTCCAGAACCTCGTCAGATTGTCCCAACACCTTTTAGATGCTTCCTGTGTTCGTTAACAATCATTTACAACAGTTTGAGAATTTTTAATTTTTTTTTTACGACAGCAGAGGACAAACACGAACACCAACATATTACAAAGAAGCAAAGAGGGAGAGACAGCCTCCAGACTCCCTTATGAAATCTCTCCATTTAGTGAGTTTTTGAGTCAGGAGACACTTTATAACCTCCTGAAACGCTGTTTGTGGCTAATTCTTCATTATTTGGGCCTTCTTGTAAATTCGGCATGTGTTAGCTGGTTGTGGGTCGTGCTGCAGCCGCCTCAGTCTAACAGGAAGACTCCCAGTCACACGCCTCTCTGGGTGTTTCCTCCTCACAGTTTACTTTCACTTTCTCTGACAGTTGTGTCGCAGATAGTTTCTCCGTCTGAACCTCCAGCTGAAGGTAATGTAATGAATCTGACATGTTCGACTCGCTAACACAAGCTCCACTTTTCATTTTTACTCCAAAAAAGGTAGAAAAAGTGAAGCTCGGTTGTTTATTTCTCGACAAACTCGTTTAAGTTTAAAGTCGGTACGACGGAGGAGAAACAACTGCTGTTAAGAATATCCGCCATTTTGTGCCGATAACTGCGGAGTTTAGCAGGTGAAATAAGAAAGTTTAATAAAGTAGAAGTGCAGTGAGTTGGTCAGTGTGTGAACACAGAGTGGTTGTCACTGTGTAGCTCCACTTACTGATGACTGAAGGCAGCTTCTCCTGCCTGAATCAGCCTGTGGAGGAGGCCGAGACGAGCCGCCGCTCTCCCGCTGTCTGACGCACTAAACGCGGCTGCAGAGCAGCTGTTGGTGTCGGTGAATCAAAAAGCCACAAATAATGCAGAACAGCACCAAACTTAAGCAACATTAGAAATAGGGTCTTAGCACATATTTCGAAGCACCAAACATTTGATATAGTTGCCGGATTTTTTTGGAATGGATTAACAAATCTCACCAACCGAGAAGCGGGTGGTGGTTTTATATTTGGACCCATTTACTGCAATGTATTGTTGCCGTGCGGCCGTTTCTGAGGATGCTAAAACTACATTAGCTTGCAGTCTGCAAACTTCATCTCTCGAGAGGGAGTCTAACACAGTTTCACGGTGTGTTAGACCATGGATTAAATTTACACCGGAATATCCCTTTAACGTTATCATTTTATTTGTTGACTAAATATATAAACGTTTTCGTCCTTTTTCTCTTTTTCAAAGGTCACTTTATACTTGAAATTGGTTGAAATGAATAAAAGTCAATTAATGTTCAGTTGATGTGCAGATGAATGATTTGTGTTTCCTCTCCAGATGAAAGTGTGTGTGAGATGAGCAGCATGAATCAGTGTGAGGACAGAGAGGAGGGAGGCCCTCCCTCTAAAACCACTGGACCTGGACCTGGACCTGGACCTGAGCCCAGCTGTGTATCCTGCAAGAGTGACTGGTCAAAGGATTTTTTAGTTGACTTTAAACAAGGTCATGATAAAAGGTAAATTATCAGTATTTAATTATTCATAATAAGAGTAACACTCAAAAGTTTGTCATTACTGAGAAATGCACTACATCGGTGTACAGAGCACCATTTCCAGCAACCATCCCTCCTGTGGTCCAAGACACATTTTTAGCTAACCCAAGTTTGTTGAGTCAAAAGTCTCATCAATCAGAGGGAATCCCTTTCGCAGTTCTGTCAGCACCGTGGAAAACTTGTTCTAAAACTGCTGATTATTGAAACAATTAAAATTGGCCTTCCTGAGGCTAGTTAAGTGTCTGGAGCATCAGCATGGGGGGTTTTATTATTGTTTTAAAAATAACTTTCTCCTGAAATTGATCAGTCTGATTTTGTTCTGAGAAATGAAGTCCAATAAAGATAGTTAGAATTATTGTAATTATCTATTAAATAAAAACATCATTATTTCTAATGTTGTCATTGTCATGACTATGTTTTTATTCCTTGCAGACTCCATCAGAGACAAGACTCTCCTGAACCTGAACCTGAACCCAGCTGTGTGTCCTTCAAGAGTGACCGGTCAAAGGATTTTTTGATTGATTTTAAACAATGCCATGAAAAAAGGTAAGTTATCAGACATTCATTATTCATAATAATACATTTGACCAGATGTATTGTTTTGTCAGTCTAATATTTATATTTTGTGCAGGGAGACTAACTGAATGTACAGTAACACTTAAAAGTTTGGCATCACTGACGTCAATTTTTTATTCATATGTGTACAGAGCCCCATTTTCAGCCTTCTATGGTCCAATGCCACATTGTGTTAGCTATTTCAAGATTGTCATGTTAAAAGTCCCATCGATCACAAGGAAACCTTTGTTCAATTCTGTCAGCACAGTGGAACTTTGTAGAAATGTTGTTCTAAAACTGCTGATTATTGAAACAATACAGTTGGCCTACCTTTGGCTAGTTGAGTGTCTGGAGCATCAGCATTGGGGGGTTGATTATAGTCATAAAAGGGACAGAAAAAAATAAGTTTCTCATGAAACTGGTCAGTCTGATCTTTTTCCAAGAAATGATGTCTAATAAAGATAGTTAAAACTTGTTATCACATATTAAAGAAAAACATTATTATTTCCAATATTGTCGATGTAATGACTATATTTTTTGTTCCTTACAGACTCCATCACAGACCAGACTCTCCTGGACCTGAACCTGAACCCAGCTGTGTGTCCTTCAAGAGTGACTGGTCAAAGGATTTTTTGATTGATTTTAAACAAAGCCGAGGCAAAAAGTAAGTAATCAGACTTTCATTATTCATATGATGTATTGTTGTGTCCGTCTAATATTTTATATTTTGTGCAGGGAGACTAACCGAATGTACAGTAACACATAAATGTTTGGCGTCGCTGACATTAATTTACTTTTCACATGTGTATAGAGCCTCATTTTCAGCAACCATCTCTTCTGTGGTCCAGTGTCACATTGTGTTAGTTATTCCAAGATTGTTGTTTTAATAGAAGGAAACCCTTGTTCAGTTCTGTCAGCACAGTGGATCTTTTTTAGAAACTGATCAGTCTGTTCTTGTTCTGAGAAGTGAAGGCTATTTCATGCAAGAATTTGTCAGCAAACTTAAGACCTCCAGTGTTTCCCACACATTGACTGATCTGCCGTTTTTTTTTGTTTTTTTTGTTGTTTTTTTACATTCAAAGAGCGCAGTTTATCTGTTCAGCTGCATTTCCTTTCCCTGCTCTCCCTACGACTCTCTGCCTGATGATCTGAATGTCACCACAGAAACCAGGCCCAATAGTTTGAGTACACCTCCGGCTCCTCTTGGGGGATCCCAAGACGTTCCCTGTAGATGAGATACACAGTCCCGGAATCAGGTTCTGCATCTGCCCTGGGGTCTCCTCCCAGTTGATCGTAAGCAGAGAAGGAGACATCCTAATCAATTGCTTGAACCAACTCAGCTAGCACACTTTGTTGCAAAGGAGCAGTGTTTCGACTCCCTGTGAGTGTCTGGGCTCCTCACCTTAATGCCCAGCCACCCTACAGATGAAACTCATTTTGGCTGATTGTATCCAGGATGTTGATTTTTTTTTGGGTGGTACACAAAGTACATGACCACTGGTGAAGGGTGGAAGGCAGATGGATTGGTAAAGTCACAGCTTCGCCTTCCAGCGTAGCTCCCTCTTCGAGATACTGTATGAATGAACTTCTGACTTTTGAAGACTTTCTTGCTCCATGCATCCCCACTCTGCAGCCTGTCAGTGAACATCAGCTTTGCAAGCTGCTGACCCACATAGTAAACCAAAAGGCATTAAAGAGCTGGAAACTAGACTGCTGATGCACAGAGAGATTACGGACATGCATACATTTTAAATGTCTGATGCCAATATAAAAAAATTAAAAAAAACCTTTGGCATGTGTTTTTTTTCTGTGTGGAAAGACATAATGTGAGCTAATTCTTTATGACTCTACCACAGAGTGGACCAGGAGAGGTGGGAGGTGCCCAGTGGTCAGTCTGCCCAACAGCATCAGACACACCTGGACTCAATTTTTAAGGTTTGAGAAGAACCATAACAGTTCTGATCGTAATATAAGACCACCTCAAATGTTGGCCAGGGCCTTTATTTAGCTGAACTGAAAGAGAAGACATATATAATAATTATAATTGTAATAATATAATATAATGAGAAAACATCATGGCAACGCTCAATTAAAAGAGATAATTTCAGATTTTCATCGAACTGTGTCATTCTGTTTCAGCTGCTGGAGGAGAACATTGTCACTTTTGTGAAGAACGAGCTGAAGAAGATGCAGAAGGTTCTGAGTTCAGATTACCGAGAATATTTAGAGTGTCAGAGGGAGGATGAGGAGGTGTTGGACGGTGAGGATGAAGAGCAGAGGAGGAGCAGCAGAGAGGCATTTCTGAAGATCACACTTCACTTCCTGAGGAGAATGAAGCAGGAGGAGCTGGCTGACTGTCTGCAGAGCAGTAAGAAGATTTCTCTTAAGATTTAACATGATGGATCAGTCAGACATTTACTGAAGTATGATTATGATGAATCTGTTTATATCTACAATCTTTCGGGGAAGGAAATTGTGTTATTGTCTTTATAAATGACTTAATGAGCTTATTTGTTGTGTGTTTATTTAGAAAGTCATTCTGGAGTTTGTCAGCGTAAACTTAAATCCAACCTGAAGAAGAAGTTCCAGTGTGTGTTTGAGGGGATCGCTAAAGCAGGAAACCCAACCCTTCTGAATCAGATCTACACAGAGCTCTACATCACAGAGGGAGGGACTGCAGAGGTCAATGATGAACATGAGGTCAGACAGATTGAAACAGCATCCAGGAAACCACACAGACCAGAAACAACAGTCAGACAACAAGACATCTTTAAAGCCTCACCTGGAAGAGATGAACCAATCAGAACAGTGATGACAAAGGGAGTGGCTGGCATCGGGAAAACAGTCTTAACACAGAAGTTCACTCTGGACTGGGCTGAAGACAAAGCCAACCAGGACATACAGTTCACATTTCCATTCACTTTCAGAGAGCTGAATGTGCTGAAAGAGAAAAAGTTCAGCTTGGTGGAACTTGTTCATCACTTCTTCACTGAAACCAAAGAAATCTGCAGGTTTGAAGATTTCCAGGTTGTGTTCATCTTTGACGGTCTGGATGAATGTCGACTTCCTCTGGACTTCCACAACACTGAGATCCTTACTGATGATACAGAGTCCACCTCAGTGGATGTGCTGCTGACAAACCTCATCAGGGGGAAACTGCTTCCCTCTGCTCGCCTCTGGATAACCACACGACCTGCGGCGGCCAATCAGATCCCACCGGAGTGTGTTGACATGGTGACAGAGGTCAGAGGATTCACTGACCCACAGAAGGAGGAGTACTTCAGGAAGAGATTCAGAGATGAGGAGCAGGCCAGCAGAATCATCTCCCACATCAGGACATCACGAAGCCTCCACATCATGTGCCACATCCCAGTCTTCTGCTGGATCACTGCTACAGTTCTGAAGTATGTGTTGAAGGCCAGAGAGAGAGGAGAGCTGCCCAAGACCCTGACTGAGATGTACATCCACTTCCTGATGGTTCACTCTAAAGTGAAGAATGTCAAGTATGATGGAGGAGCTGCGACAGATCCACACTGGACTCCAGAGAGCAGGAAGATGATTGAGTCTCTGGGAAAACTGGCTTTTGATCAGCTGCAGAAAGGAAACCTGATCTTCTATGAATCAGACCTGACAGAGTGTGGCATCGATATCAGAGCAGCCTCAGTGTACTCAGGAGTGTTCACACAGATCTTTAAAGAGGAGAGAGGACTGTACCAGGACAAGGTGTTCTGCTTCATTCATCTGAGTGTTCAGGAGTTTCTAGCTGCTCTTCATGTCCATTTGACGTTCATCAACTCTGGAGTCAATCTGCTGGCAGAAAAAGAGCAGTCAACAACCCTGTCATCTGAATTATTTGGAGGGAAATCAACACAACTCTACCGGAGTGCTGTGGACAAAGCCTTACAAAGTCCAAATGGACACCTGGACTTGTTCCTCCGCTTCCTCCTGGGTCTGTCACTGCAGACCAATCAGACTCTCCTGCTGGGTCTGCAGATACAGACAGGAAGTAGCTCACAGACCAACCAGGGAATAGTCCAGTACATCAAGAAGAGGTACAAAAATATTCTGTCTCCAGAGAGAAGCATCAATCTGTTCCACTGTCTGAATGAACTGAACGATCATTCTCTCGTGGAGGAGATCCAACAGTACCTGAGTTCAGGACGTCTCTCCACAGATAAACTGTCTCCTGCTCAGTGGTCAGCTCTGGTCTTCATCTTACTGTCATCAGGAAAATATCTCAATGTGTTTGACCTGAAGAAATACTCTGCTTCAGAGGAGGCTCTTCTGAGGCTACTGCCAGTTGTCAAAGCCTCCAAGAAAGCTCTGTAAGTGGAACTGTGTTGTAAAGTACTTTTAGTGGTTGCTTAGACTAGAGAAGTTCTATATAAATACAGTCCATGTACCATTTACTTTGTATTATCTCTCCAGGCTGAGCAGTTGTCACCTCTCAGTGAGAAGCTTTGAAGCTCTGTCCTCAGTTCTCAGCTCCCAGTCCTCTAATCTGAGAGAGCTGGACCTGAGTAACAACAACCTGCAGGATTCAGGAGTGAAGCAGCTGTCAATTGGACTAGAGAGTCCACATTGTACGTTGGAAACTCTCAGGTCAGGATTCATTAATCCATACAACTGATAATCATTTAGATAGGAATTAACATGATTAATTGATTTATAAACAGCTAACCTGTATAGGACTGTGTCTGCTCATATGAACTGAAAACTTGTTTCTACATGTATTCTAAATCTGTATCGGCACATAAATGTATTTAAACAAAAACCATACAGCAGGGCATTTTGGGGGAGGGGGTTATCAACAACTGGCTGCAGACCAAAGAAGAGACTAGTACAGTCATTGTGTTACTGTTACTAATTGCGTTTCAAGGACTCACCATTATCCTCAGATAATCTGCAATGTGTGCTGTTTTGTGTCTGCAGGTTGTCAGGCTGTCTGATCACAGAGGAAGGTTGTACTTCTCTGGCCTCAGCTCTTGACTCCAACCCCTCCCATCTGAGAGAGCTGGACCTGAGCTACAATCATCCAGGAGACTCAGGAGTGAAGCTGCTTTCTGCAAGACTGGAGGATCAGTACTGGAGACTGGACACTCTCAGGTATGAAGAGTACTGCCGCCTGCTACAGACAATATATTTGACAATAATATTTTGGTAGGCGGTAGTTACAGACAAGAATGCATATGCAGGTTTGTGTGTCATATCACTATTGGGTTATGAAAGGGGCATCATTGAAAGGCTCAGTCCTTTACAAGTAAGGATGAGGTGAAGTGTACCACTTCATGAAACACATGATGGTATAAAGATATTACCTCCATGCTGAAAGAGGATGTGCTGCTCTGACCCCCCTCCTCCTTTCAGGGTGGAGCCTGCTGGAGTCCCATGGTTGACACCAGGTCTGAGGAAGTGTGAGTGTCTTTTTACTGTCATTCATCAAAACACTGTGACATCACTCATTCACATCTGTGATGTCATCATCACACTGATAACACATTAATAACTGCAGCTGTGTTGTGTCTTTTTCTCTCCATCAGATTCCTGTGAGCTCACAGTCGACACAAACACAGTCAGCAGAAAGATCAAACTGTCTGACAACAACAGGAAGATGACACGTGTGGAGGAGGATCAGTCATATCCTGATCATCCAGAGAGGTTTGACCCATGGCCTCAGCTGCTGTGTAGAACTGGTCTGACTGGTCGCTGTTACTGGGAGGTCGAGTGGAGAGGAGATGTTGATATTTCAGTGAGTTACAGAAGAATCCGAAGGAAAGGAGACAGTGACTGTTTGTTTGGATTGAATGATCAGTCCTGGAATCTGTGGTGCTCTGATGGTGGTTACTCTGTCTGGCACAATAATGAAGAAACATTCCTCTCCTCCTCCTCCTCCTCCTCCTCCTCCTCCTCCTCCTCTTTCTCCTCTGGTAGAGTAGCAGTGTATGTGGACTGTCCTGCTGGCACTCTGTCCTTCTACAGAGTCTCCTCTGACTCACTGATCCACCTCCATACCTTCAACACCACATTCACTGAACCTCTTTATCCTGGATTTGGACTCTTCAGGTCCAGTTCTGGTTCAGTGGGTCTGTGTGGTGTTTAGTGTGCAGAGTCTCCTCCTGTCACAGAAACATTGTCAGTGCTGAACAGTTGAGTCTGTACAGGATCACAGTCACATCAATCTTTCAGCTTCTTGGAATAAATTCATCAGTCAACTTTGTACAAAATGATTCAAACTGAGTGAAAAGATTCTTCATTTACATTGTAAACTGGAAGACCACTTCCAATCCTTTATAGATGGAAGTTTTCATGGCAAGCCTTCTTAACATTTAACTTCTCTTAACTTAATCTGACTACCATTAAGTTTACAGACATATTTTTGGCTCGTTGTTAATACATTGTGAAGTAATTTTGTCTGGTCAAAAGAACAGTTAGCGATGTCTTTAATTTAATGAATTACAGATATTTCTCACTGTGTTACTGCTTGATTCCACTGGGCATGTCCCTGTTACCTGTCGTGTGCAATGCTGTTTTGTTCCGTCCTCCACGCAGCTTCATATCCACTGGGAGCATTTCAGAAGCAGAGCGCCATGCCTGCCTTATGTTGACTTGCTCAGATTGTGTTTATTTAATAATTTCTCCCCGATTTGTGGGCTTGCACTGCGGTTGAGTAGGCTTCACAGTCAAATCATTTTGTCATTTGTTTGTTTTAATTGTGTTTATTGATAATATTTCCAACTTTATTTGTGCTGTAAATCTGGGTCTGCACAGGGTGTTTTATTTTGAACTGTGTTCAGATGCACGATGCTAATCTGCTGTCTTTCGGTCTAGAAAACAATGCCATAGATATCTGAAGTGTTCTTTTCGACTAGGAATATTTAAATTGTGGATATCTGTGTTCTTCAGTCTCTTAAAAAGGCTCGCCATAAAGCTTTTGTCTCTTGTTACATTATAATCAAGAAATATTTGTAAAAATATGTTTATTTATCATTTGGAAAACAGTGTAGTTAAATAAAACATTGATGTGTGTGGATCATCTGTAGTTTTAATTGTAAAGAATCATATTGAACAAAGTTGTAAATGGATAGTAAAATATGATCAAATGTACTCGACACTCCACCTGAAACACTCTGACTTGTTTCATGTGCAGTGTTGGGCACGTTACTTAAAAAAAGTAATTAGTTACAGTTACTAGTTACTTCTCCCAAAAAGTAACTGAGTTAGTAACAG
>CAEMYA010001707.1:11187-23261 GCA_903131615.1 Diplodus sargus | reverse complement strand
AAATCCCTCCTGCAGTCTGTGCAAACCTGGTGAAGAACTACAGGAAACGTTTGACCTCTGTAATTGCAAACAAAGGCTACTCTACCAAATATTAACGTTGGTGTTCAAATACTTATTTTCAGCTGTGTCACACGAATAAATTTGTTAAAAAATCATAGATTGTGATTTCTGGATTTTTCTTTTTAGATTATCTCTCACACAGTGGACATGCACCTACCATGAAAATTTCAGACCCCTCCATGATTTCTAAGTGGGAGAACTTGCAAAATAGCAGAGTGTTCAAATACTTACTTTCTTCACTGTACCTGAGAGTAACATTCTCAGCTGTCAGGATGTGCAGTGTGCTGCAGCTCCAGGGTTGATATTAAACTAATCTTATTCTTCTATTTCTGGGTTTGAAAAACGATTCTAAAATTGATCAACTATGCACATACAACATATTAATGACTAACCATCTTCTGTTTACTGTGTCTACTGATATGAAGAATACATTAATAACTTCTTGTTTGACCAGTGACTTGACTTGCTTGAGTAACAGCCATGACTCGACTTGACTTGCTTGATTTTCATCAATAGTAACTTTGGACTTGCTTGAGACTTGAAGGTTAAGACTTGTGACTTGCTTATTACTTGCATGTATGTGACTTACTCCCACCTCTGCCAATGTGACATTTACCAGCGCGAATCTCCAATGTCCGACTGCAGTGAATGCACCACGAGTTGACGTCAGAGCAGCAAGAGACGCTTCTTTTGGAAAACTGAGTGGCGCGAAGCGAAGCGAAGGAGCCAGGAGTCTCGAGGAAAGGAGACACGGGAGGAAAGCAGTGGCGCCCCAGAACATTTTCATAGGGGGCAGATGGGGCCAGTGAAAATCTTAGGGTGGCACAACAAAATGGTCCTTCTTGTTGCAACTCAGATTCAGCTCAAGTCTGTGGCTGTGTATTGCATTCCCCTTGACTCTTTTTCATTAAAAAGACAATATGCATCCAACACAGTTACCTCAATTTTGAGAAACACACAAACATCTCAGAAAAACACAAAAATGTTGTTTTTGGTGGGAGCACTGGGGGGGCCAGCAGTTTTCCTTCGCGAACGTGATTCACTTTCATGCTGATTCAGTGACGGTGCTGCGCGAACGTGATTCACGTCCTCAGCATGTTGTTCGTGAACGATTCAGTCATGATTTACGGCGCTGAGGACGTTAAAGAAGCATTTCACCGATGGAAACATTAATCTTTATTGAAAGAGGGTCATATTTGTAGTCAAAATGTAACATCATTTTTGAATTTTGTGCTTATTTGACTGAGAAAAGGCAGAAAGTGACTTTAGGGCGCATTTGTATGAAAGACAACAACTCCCACAATGCACCACAATGCACAGCTCTGCAAGCCACTCCCACTAATCCGGCACACCACACATATCCGTCCGCTGTAGATATTTCGTCGCGAAGAAACTGGCATCTCTGGAATTCACTGCAGCAGACAGAGTCCAGTTCGGTGTCCATAGGCGCACAGCGAGAGCACCGGCACCACCAGTCCGCCCCTGCTCGAGCCAGTCCGTCCCTGCTCGAGCCAGTCCGGGCTCCTCGTCCGGGACTGGCAGCCTCCATCTCCCTCAGCTGCTCGTAACTGTATTGTGGCTCGTACAGGTAGCCGCGAACATCTGACTCGAGCATCACGCTCTCGAAACCACTCTCTTCGTTGTCTGAAATATCATATTGCATATCTTCTGCCATCGTGGGTCAAACCTGGCTCCACAGCGTCTGTTGGCTTAGCGGCCAACAAAGATGGCGGCTATGTGTTTTCGTTCTGTAAGTGAAGTCCCGCCCATTGGTCTGTGATAGGTCTGCAGCGTGAGTGGGTCCCACCTCTAGCCCCCACCCTTGGAAAAATGAGCGAAGCGTTTGTAGTCTTCCCTCTCAACACAGATATAGGACTTCCTGCTTTCAATGACGTAAAATAACGATTTTTACATCATTGAAAGCAGGAAGTCCAACACTGAAATCCGTATTTCTCCGTCTCAGGGCAAACTGAGGGAATGATGCACGACCATTCAAGAGCATGACTGTTTTCCTGAAGATACAAAGCTTAATGCAAATCGGTGAAGTTTCCCTTTAATAGTTGGTAATGGTAATGGCATTGTAACAATGGAAATAGTAATTAGTTAAATTACCCATTCCTGAAAAAAGTAACACTGTTAGTAACGCCGTTTATTGTAACGCCGTTATTCCCAACACTGTTTATGTGTTTCTAATGGTGAAACTAAAAGTTTGATGCTGTTGGTTAACAAATGTATTTATGTCCGTAGTGACAGAGACATAAACTGCTCAACATCTCTTCATTTTTGTCTGACTATTATATGAGAAGAAAAGACAATTTAATGACAATCATTGTGTTTCTCTCAGTGTTTTGTGGCTGTTGAAGTCCGGCTGTATTTTCAGGACGTTTGTTGGATTTGAATCTGGTCCGTCAAACTAAAAGGCGTTTCTTACCCTTGTTGGAGACCTGCTTTTTTATAAAGCTCTTGATCAGTTTTTAAAGAAATTGGATACTGCACACATTGGCCCTCATTTATCAATCTTGCGTGAAAACGGGTGCAGATCTGAGCGCAGAATTGCTCGTACGACAGGACACACTTGTGATTTATGAAAGGTTCGTATCTGACCAATTCCAGCATACAAATGATCAGCTCTTGATAAATGCGGCGGCTGAATTTGATCGTCATTAACATGTTACGCCCTTAAATATTCCTGGTTCGGAGGCCTCGCCCACTGAGGTCGAACATTGAGAGAAGAAACTCTGGCAAGAAGAGAAACTTTTCCGAGATGGAGATCGGCATCCCGGCAGCGGCGGAACATCAAAGGCTCCATTCACGAATACAATGTTGTGCAAAACTGAACGGGTCAAAATAATATGGCACACTTTCTCTGGGGTATACAGCAGAGTTCCCCCTGCTGGTCTGAGACGGAGCCACCTGCCCTTCAGCACCTGAAGCAGCTCCACTGTGACCCGTGTGCGTGTGTGCGCACTGTTGAATCAGCATTCCTGCTCTGCAGCAGGTTTGCCAGCGGGGTTATTAGGTATTCCGTTAACTAGTTGTCATGTTAGACTATTTACATATTTTATTTTACAAAAAAGTGGTATCAGTAAAAACTTAAAAAATAATCGTTTTTGATCAGTTCTAGATATGTGACTGCTTATGCTTAATGACAGCTGAGGTTAGTTTAATAAATATTTTCAGTCTCAGCCAGATTTCGCTGTGCTGCACCGCAAATCCACAGACTCAGATTTGTGTACTCGAGCTCAGACCTGACGTGAGATCTGATCGTAGCTTACGCTCACGTCCAAATTGATAAATGCCGAAGTTTGGAAATGGTCGTACGCACGGTTTTCTGCCGTACGTTCGTTTGATAAATGAGGGCCAAAGTGCTTTACGTTTTATTACTGGTTGCAGCTATCATGTACATCATTGTTCCTTATATGCCATCGCACAATGTCCATCTTTATATGTCCATAGACATATGGCTGACTTTTATTTATAAATCTATTCTAGGACTTCTGCCGACATATTTGTGTTTCCACATGTGTAGAAACCTGAGCCGATATGGCCTGTGTTCTCAGGACATCATACAGATGCAGGTCCCGAGAGTCAAAACTGAAAAAACGGCTTTTAAATTTTCTACCTGGAACGATGTGCAGAAGGACTTGAAATTGACACATTTCGTGGCTCTGGGGAAATTTAGACAATTATAAAAGACGGAGATATAGGCTCAATTGGATCTTGTCATTACACTGTGTAATTATGCAATCCCTCTCTTGTTTTCCTAAATTGGAAAAATTAAAATTAAATTTTGTATTTTGTGTGTCTGTAGCCATTCTGCTTCTGTGCTGCCATCTTGGCCAGGTCATTCTTGGAAAAGAGGTTTTAAATCTCAATGAGTTATAATTGGTTAAATAAAGGATATTGAGGGATTATTTTACTCTATTGTTTACTGATGTTCTGAAAATAGTACATTTGTTTTACTACTTAAGTTTTTATATTTTAACACTTTCACCTGAAAAACATTCAGGGCATAAAATCAAACGTCTCTGAAGCTTCTTTAACAAGATGTGTGTCACTCAGATGTTGATGTTTCTGGTTGTTTTATATGTTTTTATAATTATGAGAAGAAGAAAAAAACCTGTGATCGTGTTCATAAACTCATCTGATGGTTTCCATGGTGACATAATAAACAGATGGATGTAAAAAAGTTTTTTTATCAGGATGTTTTATTACAAAAACAGAATATTAACAACTGATTAGAACACAAAACAAACACGTCTGTATTATTCTGTTTATATTCAGTAAAATGTATCATGTATCAATGTTCAGATAGTTTCTACCTTAAAAGACGAGTCAGACAAGGAGACTGCCTGAGCCCGATATTATCTGCTATGAGTACTGAACCACTTACTGAGTCAATAAGACAAATACAAATATTAAGGGAATAAAGGATGTCTAGAACACAAAATCTCATTATTTGCAGATGATTTAATTACATATATGAGTGAACCATCCTCATCGATACCAGTCCTGCTGAACAGTCTGAGGGAATACGGAGATATATCAGGATACGTGATCAATGAAAGTCAATCAGTAGCTATGATGCTCTCCAGTGAATGTCCAGCAGAATGAAAAGATGATTTTAAATGGACTAATAAGGGTTTTAGATATTTGGGTATGGTGATCAGCCAGACCATATATCACACTTATTTGAAGCAAATGATTGGAAATTGATAAAAGAGATGAGGAAGGATTTGGACAGGTGGGAGATTCTGTCAAGAACTCTAACGGGGAGAACTGAAACAGTAAGAATGAATATGCCACCAAGATTGCTGTTTGTGTTCTGCTCATTGCCGATTATGATTCCTGGCTCTACCTTTAAAATAGTAGACAAGAATATATTGAAACTTTTACAGCAAAATAAAAGAGCCAGAATAAAATACAAGAAGCGTCTTTGTCCGAAAGAGAAGGGAGGCTGAATGTGCCCAATTTAAGAAACTATTATTGGCCAGCGCAAGTTGGAGCTGAAACTCTGTGGATAACTAATGATAAGGATGCAGTGTGAGTGGGAATGGAACAAAGCGCATGTCAGAGGTTCCACTGAATCACTCCCATTTGTGACTGTAAAGATCTGAAAGACATCTAAGATTGGCAATGACTGGATCAGGGCAACAATGAAGACCCAGACTGTTCACCATCTAATATGAACGCAGGGTTTAATAAGTGGACATATAAAGGGTTCATATAATAGCACAAGTGTTTAATGGTACAATCATGAAGTCTGTTGAACTACTGGCACAGGAATTCCATCTACCAACTCATGGCTTGTATAAACGTTCACAGTTCAGAGAAATAAGGAATGGCAACATATCGGTAAAGAACCAACTAAACTGGATGAACAGTTAATGTCTTTTACAGAGGAACAGACAAGAAAAACAGAGGAGATCTGAAATCTAAAAAGCACTACAACATGAATTCAATGAGAATAACAGAGATATCAAAGAAAAATGGAAATGAGTCGGAAATCAATACAATAATAACAGATGGCAAACGTGAAGAAGCATTTTGACTAATTAAATTTTAACAGTCCATCATGGAGAGAGTTTGACTTTAAGGTAAAAATGTGGAACTTTATCACTATATGTATCACCACTTAATACAGCAACAGTAGAGATATGTTTTGGAGGGGCTGTGGACTGGTGGGGGAGTTAAGGCTGATATTTTGGGAGTGCCCAAAGATTCAAGACTTTTGGACAAATATACAACAAAAAAGAAATCAAACAGGTTCTGGGTATTGATTCTGGTTTAGATCCGGCCCTTTGTGTACTGGATATACTTCCTGACAAAAGGATGGATGGAGATGTGACCTACTTATTGAGAATTATGCTTTTAATAGCAAAGAAAATCATTCCAGTGTGTTGGTTGAGGCCTCAGCCCCCTAACATAACGCAATAGAGAGATGGAGTAAAACAGGTTTTTACCATGGAGACAATTACAGCAAGATTATAGTTGAATGAAAAGAGGTTTACTAAAACATGGTGGCCATTAATACAGACAATGCCACAACTCTGGTTGCCTCCTTTAATTATTATTAACAGCTGTTTTAGTATTTCTAGTAGCTACACTGGTGAGGTTCTTTAGCTGCTTCACGAAAACAAGGAAGTTTGCTAAGAACCTTGTTAAAGTTCTGTTATTCCAGAGGTAGTTTGAGCAAATGGCTCTCAGAAATGTCATGTTATGCTTGTAGGCATATATACGTATTTGGTGCTTTTATATTATGAAACCCATAAATAAAGAGGAGCACACATTATTTGTGACATTGCTCAGAATATATAGGAAAAGGAATATAAGTTGAAGCAGATGCCAGGGGTGTAAATATTTATGTATCTCCATTTTTATCGTATTATATGTACGTGTATATGTGTGAAACTAAAATGAATTAAAAAGGAAACCAACCCAGTGAGAGTGGAGCTGCAGCACAGATTTCTATGGAAGAAGTAGATAGCAGAAGCAAAGATGGCCCCATTAAACCCAGTGAGAGTGGAGCTGCAGCAGCTGAGTTCAGACAGTGAGAGCAGACAATGGTCAGTCATATACACACTGTAGACCTGAACTCTCATATGAAGGACATGTGGAGGACTCTTCCTGTCAGCTCACCTTGTAGGAGCACCAGCAGGTGAAGTCCACCCCCCAGTCATGCAGCTTCAGCTGGGCGTTTCCTGCAGCGTGGGCGCAGTGGAACCCCACGTAACAACCCTGACGCACAACAAGGAAACATTCTGTCTTTATCTGCCTTCTTCAATAATGTCACTGACTGCAAGTTTAAAGGAGCAGAACCTGGAAATGTTCCAGTACAAGAACCTCAACGTTGGACTTTAGTGGAGTTAATGACAGTGAAGACATTAAATATATTGTAGGAATGAAAAGAGTTGATGTTTCTGACAGTCTGAGCGATGGATGGATAAAATAAATGCTTTAAATAGTTTACAAAGCTGCTGTTGGACAAAAGGAATATAGAGGTTTAGAAACAGCTGCTGGTGACGATCCAGAACCAGGAAGTGAAACACTGACGCGTTATTTCATCATTTGTTTCTGAACACAAAAACACACAGAAGTCTGTTTTCCTTCCTTCTGATTGGACGCTCACATCACAAAGAGGGAGTTCCAGAACCGGGCCACGGGCTGAACCTGGTGTGGACTCTGAGTGTGTGTGACTGATTGTGTGTGTGTTGAGTCACACAGTAGGTGGATCATAAACTGCTCTGTTTGCTGCAGTTTGTCACTTTAACACAGAACTTCATCCACATTAATATGAAGCATGAAGGTTTGTATTGAACTCATCACTGTTGGGATCAATGTGCTGAACAACACTCATCAATACACTTTCAAGAACTAGATTTACGTCTCTGCGTCATCAAGCCCCGCCCCCTGCTCTTAACGGTTCACAGTTAACTTTCACTTTCACTGATCCTCGTGCTGCAGCTTCTTCTCTCCGTTTAAAGGTAATTTAACGACATTTTAAATGTTTTACACTTTAATGACTCGGTGTAATGAGAGTAGAAGTGCAGTGAGTTGGTCAGTGTGTGAACACAGAGTGGTTGTCACTGTGTAGCTCCACTTACTGATGACTGAAGGCAGCTTCTCCTGCCTGAATCAGCCTGTGGAGGAGGCCGAGACGAGCCGCCGCTCTCCCGCTGTCTGACGCACTAAACGCGGCTGCAGAGCAGCTGTTCGCCTGGATGCGGGAGCTGGAGGTGCTGAGGGGGCTGCAGCACCCCCTGAAACGAGACTGTAACATAGGCCGAATTTACAAGAAGGCCCGAATCATTAAGAATTTGTCATTAACAGCGTTTCACACAGTTTATAAAGGTTCTCTTAACTCAACAACTCACTTAATGGAGCGATTTCTGAAGGGAGTCTGGGGACTTCCTGTCCCTCCTCCTCTCCCTGCTGCTGTTGACTGCAGCTGATGTGACTTATAATATGTTGGTGTTCAGGGGCCCGTTGCACAAAAGCAGGATTGGGGGCAGTAGGATATGTTATGGCAGTGGTTCTCAAATGGGGGTACGCGTACCCCTGGGGGTACGTGAAGGCACTCCAGGGGGTACTTGAGATTTTTTGAATATATTTAAAAAATAGCATCCATGCAAAACTCCTTTAAAAATAATTGTCTAACACACATTTCAGGAAAATATAAGTACAAGTTCATAAAATGAATTTTATATTCAGTAATAGGCTCTGATTTAAGTCAATTTTTTTTTTCAACCAAAAGTGCTTTGCTCTGGTTACGTACTTCGCTAAAAAAAATATTTCACAAGAGGTACCTCACTGAAAAAAGGTTGAGAACCACTGTGTTATGGTATGAGTTACCATGGAGATTTATCCTGTGGAGCTCCAGATCAGGCTCAGTTCCAGGATCTATTTAATCTCATCCCTTATCTCAGTCAGCAGTCACCACAAATGGAAACTAATAGTTATTCCACTGCCCACTACACATTGTTATCACATATAACTAGACCCACTGTCATTATTTAAACGTTGTTTTTTTTTTTTACCATTAATTAAAATCATTTTTGATGAATTATGATTTTAGATGCTGCTGCTATCATTACATAATTTACAGTGTCCCAGAGACTATAAGGCTATATATAAAATGACGGAATATTAGGGCCACAGAGAAAAAAAAATCACAGACTTTGAGAATAAAGTCATAAATTTACAAGAATAAAGTCATAATATTGTCAACCGTTGTTTTAGAGGAGGAGAGTTGTTAAAATGAGGCTGTGCAGCATTTCATGGAATTGTACTTCAGTAAAGGTTTCACAAACAAGGAGATATTTAATCTTTTGGCACGTCAGCATCACATTGTCATAAGTATCAGGACTTTAAAAAGAATATGCAAGAAAATGCATCTTTTCCACAGAAAGAACCAGTCTCATAAATTTATGACTTTTTCTTTCTTCCTCAGTGTGGCCCTGATACTCTGTCGTATAAAGTACACATCCCATATAAATATAAATACACATCAAAGTGCAACATGATGTTCCTTTATTGAATAAGGACAAAGCAAAACTGGTAAACCATCAGCTCCTTTCAAAACTGAAGTCACACAGTGACTCTACAAGATGGAAAGCACAGAATCAAAGCATCTTATACAACACAAGGATAAATACACATTCAAAGGTCTGTATATAACACACCCTGCATGTCTGCACACTGAAATACATGCAGGACAGACAAATGAATGGATGCAGTCGCCTCCCTGCAAGCTTGTACACACACACAGTATACAGCACAAACATCATAAGAGGCCAAATCAATTTAAATTAAATAAAAAAATGTAAAAAAAAACACTGCTGGAAACACACTTGGAGCTGGGGGAGGAAAGGAGAATAATGATTAATACACTTGTGTTACAGTCAGCATACAGTGTGCATTGAAGGCATAACTCACCTCCTGCTCAAGTTTTTTTATTTTAAGGTCCAATTTTCTAATTGTCCTCTTTGTTATTTCGGACTCCAGTGTTCAGTTTTCCATCTTGTTCTTCTTGTACTGCATGTCTATATCTGCCTGTTGGATTTGGCGCCGGAGGTGGTTATTATTATTATTATTATTATTATTATTATTATTATTATTATTATTATTAGCTCATCTATTTATCAAAGAGTTATACAGTCTGATGGAGTTACATTTACACAGTTTCACTCATATCTGCAGTCCATTTCAATAAAAAATTCAACTGATCTATAATCAGAGTACAACTGTGTTTTGTAATTGTGATGTTTCAGTGGAGCTGTGAGTGTGTAACTGTGCACTGCTTACACATTCAGGTGGTCAGTAATACTTTGCCACTCTTTTTCTCTTTGCTTTATCACTGTGGCGGTGTTTCCTTTCTTTTTAATTATGTCTTTTACCTCCTCGTATGCCTCCATGAGGATTTCTGCCTCCGATGGGGAAAAGTAAGCTGCTCTACTTGCCATGGTGAATCAGTGAATCTATGATCGGTTGCTGGGTCTATTTGAGGGAGCCGTGAGCGCGCACTTATCCAGGATTGGTTTCACCTGGCTTGATGAATCCGTGTCTGCTCATCCTGGCTTTGTCTTTGTGCAACCAGTTAAGCCTGGACGCTCTTGTTGTGGATTCATTGAGCTCAGCTCAGTCACTTATCCTGGATGTCTTAATCCTAGTTTTGTGCAACGGGCCCCAAGTTCTTGTTCATAATCATCAGATACTTGTTGGTACATGTCTCCATGACACCATCTAGTGGACTGCCAGTAGAAGTGCAGCATTCATGTGACGCTGATGTGAAGCAGCCAATCAGAGGAGGAGCAGCTGATGTTCTGACAGGAGACATGATGGAAAGGCTGATTTCAGTTGATGTGCAGATGAATGATTTGTGTTTCCTCTCCAGATGAAAGTGTGTGTGAGATGAGCAGCATGAATCAGTGTGAGGACAGAGAGGAGGGAGGCCCTCCCTCTAAAACCACTGGACCTGGACCTGGACCAGGACCTGCACCTGAGCCTGGACCTGGACCTGGACCTGGACCTGAGCCTGGACCTGAGTCCAGCTGTGTGTCCTTCAAGAGTGACAACTCAATGCGTCGTTACATTTCTTTTAAAGATCAACCACCTTGTGCTGTAAAGAGGTGAGCTGTTAATAACATTAATATGTGACTGATTCATGTTTCAACTGGAGAAAGATTTTTTTTGAAACCTGATGTCTATTTTCTGCTTCATTCTTCTTCACTTAAATGTATCTTCTCACTTTAGAAAGCTGCCCAATAGAACCAGTCTGCAACTCTTCATTTCACTTTATTGAATTAGCTTGGTCAAATATTCTCTGAAGGTTTATTCCTGATGTTTTCCACTATTTTATGGACAGAAGCTTCTGTGTCTGAAGACTAGAAAGTGAATGAACATCTCTGGTGGTCTTCTTCTCTGTCCAACAGGAGACCAGCCTCTACTGGACCTGGACCTGGACCTGGACCTGGACCTGAGCCCAGCTGTGTGTCCTTCAGAAGTGACCAGTCAAAGGACATTTTTATTAATTTCAAACAAGAACATTCCTCAGACAGACAGTAAGTTGTTGTCCTGTTGCTTTCTGTTGATGTTTGTCCTCATTAAATCCAGTCTGACCAGTTGTCCTGATGGTCTTCATGTTCTCAGAGTGATGATGGAGGTCAGAGCAGGATTAGTATTAAAGGACAGGTTCACATTTCTTCATGTTCGTCCCTCAACAACTCTGACAGGACAGAGTTCCTCCTGTGGACAAACAGCAGTGACTCACCTCCTGCTGAACTCTGACCTGCTGCTGAGGAGAGGAAGGGCTGTGTGTTATATCTGACGTTACAAGGCCCGACCCATCCGGACCTCATGGGGCCGGTACCGAAACATTATGTGGAGTAAAACACTCTGATAACTGATATATCGGCTGATTAGATATAAAATATATAAAAACAAATGACTTATTTTCTGATCTCTTAAATATAGTTCAAACACTTGAGACACAGATATGAACTGAAGGCAGAACATTTTACTGTTTTACAATATTTATTAAACATGCAACAAATAATAAAGTGTTACAAATACGTCTGAAGTTACGTGGAGCACTTTGAAACTCAAACGTTCAGTATTTCAAGTCACGTCTACATGAATATATCTTATATTTACAAATGATGAATTCATTATTATCTTTATATTTAGGCTGTTGTGTCGTTAATCACACAAAAGAAAAACATAAAAAGTCAATAAAGACTCTAAGGTCACAAATCAGACAAATTTAATATCAAAATCAAGTTTGTACGAAAAAACAAACCAGTAATTTATTTTTTGGTGTCCGATTCAAATTTATTGCAGAAATGATATAAACAAAAAGACAGAATGAATCATTTTTTCATTCTCCAGTTTTGGAATCTCAATTGAAAACAAGTTTATTGAGACTCTTCACCAGTTTGCACTGGACAGTTAGCATCCAGCTAGCTTGTGTTAGCTGTGTGTTGCTGTCCACAGTATTAAACGGGTCAATAAGAGCT
>CAEMYA010001705.1:0-12562 GCA_903131615.1 Diplodus sargus | reverse complement strand
TCACACTGACAGTCTGTGGACCTCATGGAAACCCAAATGTAACTACATTTTTTCTTCTTTCATCTGCAAGATTAAAATAAAACACAGATTTCAAGTCTGCAGGTTTTAGAGAGTGATGAGAATCACCGTTTCATGGCAAACACAGATCAGATGACATCAAATGCATAAAGTAAATTTAAAGTTTTCATACTAACATTTTTGTAATATCTGTGTCATGACAGACTTTCTGGCTGTGGACTCTCAGAGACTCACTGTGAAGTTGTGGCCTCAGCTCTGAAGTCCAACCCCTCCCATCTGAGAGAGCTGAACCTGAGTAACAACAGTCTGAAGGATTCAGGAGTGAAGCTACTGTCTGTTGGACTGGAGAGTCAGAACTGTGCTCTAGAGAGTCTAAAGTCAGTTCATTGTCTTGTTTTGCCATATATTTAATTCAAACGCTTCATTGAGACTTAAACAGTTTAGTTAACTAACTTTCAGGATTTGCAGCCGCTTAAATCTGAAGAAATGTCAGTTATTTTCAGACATTTTCTGTTTATCCAAATGGCTCCATCCTGTAGTGTTCAGAGGATGCTGCACTGAAGGACTCTATTCAGTGTTTTTGTTTATTTATTTTTTTCATTCAGTTTATTTCTATCTTTTAAGTGTAACCATCCCACTGATGCCAGTCCCACTCATTTTAGAAAGAGGATCATTAATATAGAACGGACAGTTTCACTGGAACTACTCGAGGACTTCCAGAGTTGTTGTTATTTCAAAAGTTTAATGGACAGCCTGCAGCCAATCAGAATCCAGTTTTTACCCAGACTAGGATATAAAAATATGATTTCTCCTTACCTGTGATGGTATTTATCTGCTGTAGATTAGCTGGGCCACTGATGTAAAAGGCAAATGTAAATCAGAACAAACTGTTTTGACTTCATCATTTGACAAACATTATCAGTATTATACTCATAGTTTGACCAAAAGTTTTTAACGTTACATTTGTAAAATGACATTCAATAACACTTTACAACCTTTTAGACAAAATGAGAGGAGTTACTTCTATATTTAATAAATAATGATGAGTTTCTGAAGAACAGACTGGGAGATACTATATTAATGAAAAAAATATGTCATGATTAATTTATAAATATCCATGAATCAACATACTGACCAATTTCTTCATGAGCCGTTCCTGAAGAACCAGCTGCATGGAGGACAAACACTAGTGATGATTAATTTGTACTAATTACTTGATGCTGAGTTACTTTTTGAGTTCCTCAACAAGTGAAGTGAAACATCAAACTGACATCAGTCACTGTCTGTTCAGTGAGTGTTGAGGAGTTTTGAGTGTGTCGGGAGGGACGATCTCGTTCTCATGGAAATATTTAGATAATAAGAAAAACACATAAAATGCGCAAAACAAAGGACATTTCTTTAATGTTTCTTTTTTAAGTTTAGTCAAAGTATTTGTCATTGATCAAGTGCTACAGTAGACAGTTCAGTTAAGTTTGTTCTGAAACCAAAACAACCCTCAAAAAAATAATTCTCATTACCAGTTCATTGATTATCAGGTTGTTTGATTGATTTTACACTCGTTTATTAGTAACTTCTCCCATTTTTGTGTACTGTACTGTGAGTGACATTCCTTTAAAAATGTGTCTGATAATTATTTCTACACATTACTTACAGGCTAATGATCTCCAAGGCTGAAGCATTTTGTTGACTATGAATTACTGCTGACCAGAAGATGGCAACACAAAATATGAATCATTGCCAATAAATCAAATGTTTGTCAATGTTTTAAGATATATTTTAACCCACACAACTCACTTTCAACTTTGAACAAATTACCTAAATCACCAAATTTACTTTTAAGGGTTGTTTTTTTTTTTTATTCAGACGGACACAGTAATGTTGAGCTACACACTTAAAGCCTAAACACATCTGTTTGGATTTTACATTTTTATCTCCATCATTTATTCTTTATGCAGATTGAGGGACTGCAGTTTGTCAGTGTTGACCAAATATGAATCCAGTTCCTAGTTCTCTCAGAAATATATTTTCACTGTTTAGCTGTAATATGATAAAGTTTGTGTCCCTGCCACCATGTTAAGAATGTACCAGGGTCGACAGAGAGGCGTCATTATGGATCCTACTGCTGTTGCCTTTGTTGGTTTAGGCATGAGGAGTGAAATTGGTTTGGGTTAGGGAAAGAATATCAGGGTGAAATAATCAGAGGCAGACGACTAGGTTGAATCTTAGCTAGATAAGCAGTTGGGGGGGGCACCATTTAGCTCAGTTGGTAGAGCGGCCGCCCCATGTGCAGAGGCTTTGTCCTCGCTGCAGCAGCCCTGGGTTCGAGTCCTGGCCTGGGTGCCCTTTGCTGCCTGTCACTCCCCCTCTCTCTCTTCCTGTTTCCTGTCATGTCTTTAGCTGTACTGTCAATAAAGCCGATAAAAGGCCCCCAAAAAAATAAAAAATAAAAAACTGAGGCAACAGGGAGGCACTCACATGCACACAGCTCAGATCACAACACACACACACTGAGAGTGTGATGTCATTCTGTGTTCAGGACACCAGGACTCCACTATGTCTTTACATAAATGATAGTTGTGTTTTAATTTCCATCGTCTTGTGTTCAGGTGTCTACGTCCTGATCTCTACATCTTTTATTCTTTATTCAGATTGGAGAGCTGCAGTTTGTCAGAGATCAGCTGTGCTTCTCTGGCCTCAGCTCTGAAGTCCAACCCCTCCCATCTGAAAAATCTGTGGCTGGACAACAACAAGCTGCAGGATTCAGGAGTGAAGCTTCTGTGTGATTTTCTACAGAGTCCAAACTGTAGACTGGAGACTCTGGGGTCAGTTCACTAACTCTGTTATTATTGTGATCTGAAAAGTTTGTTTAACAAATTAAGCTAATTTAGGTTGAGGTGGAGTCACTACGTCTTTATTGAAGTAGCAGCTTGTTATATTGTTGGTTTGATGTTATTACTCAACTATTCCTGAAAGAAATATTGAAAAAAAAATTTAAGTTCACATTTAATCAAAGTTCACCCTGACATATTTGCATCTATATAAACTTTGTGATCTTGAGTTGAATCTTAAATCAGTTTGGTCTTTGAGGTTTTATTTGTGTTTGGCTGCACAACATTAGTCTGTACCGATGGAGCCGCTGGTGGAGCTGCAGAGTTTTAGACGTGGAGTCACTACATCTTTATTGAAGTCGCATCTCGTTGCATTAATATTAATGAGAGCTCTTTTTCTCTTTTTGTATTTTACAGTGTTGAACCTGCATCCTGTTGGGTTCAGGTGTTTAGAGTTTACTTTTTCTAAACTTCTAAATTCTAAACCTTCTTCAGCTCTGAACAGATTATTAATCACTGAGGACTCTATCTTGTGCTCGATGCAAAGCGCCGCACAGTGCAAGTGTCATTGCTAGTTTCAGACTGACACAGTTGTTATTTTTACACCCAGCGCCAACCTGTGCGCTCCTGGGCGTGTTGGTCTTAAGTGAGGTGTGGTCAGTCGCACTGATGGTAGAGTGATATCTTGACGCAGCAGAAAGCGACATAAACCAACAAAAAGCTGGTCTAATATGGAAGTAGAATCATGTCATTAATCAAGAGCATAGATCTTCAGTTTGAGAGCATGATTTCATTCCTTTTCAGTGACTCTGAATTGCCTGTGGCAATTCCTGCAGTAGTAGAATCCGTGTACCCAGCGGATTCTCTCACTGAAACGCTTAACAAGAGATGATGGGTAAACCTACGTGATTAAAAAGGTGTAATGAGAAATACGCTATGATGATAGCGTATTTTTCATTGATTACACGAGCGAGGGTGCCGGCCGGGCCGGGATGCGAACCAGCGTCCCTTGATGCAAAAAGCAGCACATAACGTAGGTCCTAACCGCTGTACTATCGTCACAATCATGGCTGTCCCCCAGTATTTATACTATATAACATATATCCCGCTGCCTGGGTCGCTGGTTAATACGGCGAAAGTAGAGCAGCTATTGTTCTACTTTATGTTGCTGTAGCTATTGTAATGAAAAGCACGGGCGCTCGTGTATTGATTAACTGATATTTCATTCCAAAAGTCGTCATAAAATAAAGGGAACCACCACATTTAACAGCCTTGAGGACGGAAGTTGATAAACCCAGTAGAAAGAGTGCCCGCCCGTACAGCGAACGCACCCGCAAAGAAGCGGGGCCAATCTGATTGGTCAACAGTAGCCGGCCTTCTATTGGTTGACAGTGTTGATACAATAAAAATCCGTGAGCAGAGGAGAGATCCGAGAGCAGAACTTGACCTGTGAGCAGGTGTGTGTTCTGAGCGCGTGCACTTAGATCTGAGCGTGCAGAGGGCACATTTGAATGCGAGCGAAATTTTTGTGTGCAAGAAGGAGAAATGTGAGCGCAGGCATGTGATTTTTTAGTTCAAGCAGACATTTTGAAAGAAAGCAGAAGACATTTAAATGCAAGCACAAAATGTGAGCATGAGGAGAAAAAATCTGAGCACATGAAGGAGCTGAGTCACTGAAAAGGAATGAAATCATGCTCTCAAACTGAAGATCTATGCTCTTGATTAATGACATGATTCTACTTCCATAGTCTAAAGTCAGAAGCAGAATCTGTTTCCTGCTATTTGAAGGAACATTAGATGAACCAACACAGGCGGCTTCACACTGTTCATACACTCTGATGTTGTGATTTGAGAGGCTGCTTTCAGTTATTTTAAACATTTCCATGAACTCAGTAATGTCACTGTTACAAATATCATGACACATTTAATCAACAAAACTAAAAGCTATAGTTATAAACTCTCCAAAGAGAACGAGTCAGGAGTTTTAAATAATCAATAAAGTTCAGGGTTCGTACGGGTGCTTGAAATCCTTGAAAGTGCTTTTTTGTGTTTTCAAGGTCTGAAAAGTGTTTGGATTTTAGTTTAAGTGCTTGAAAGTGCTTGACATTATAACTCTGTGTCTTTCACAAAATTGGGATCAGACTGGATAATTAATTTCTGAAGATTTTCCTATTATGAAACATAATTTTAGATGTTTACAGCATAATACAATGTATAAAAAGTGAAGAAAAAAATCGTGAGTGTATATATTCCTGTAGATACATATTTTACCCCAGCAATAAGGTGCTGGAAAATCTTGAAATGACCCTTAAAAGTGCTTGAAAAGTGCTTGAATTTGACACATTCACGAGGTTTCTGCTGCTGGAGGATCACAGCAGGTGATGTCACTAATATTTTCCTCATTAAGGACGTATTTCACCCTCATCCCACCGTTATTGATCAGGATGATACATTTTATTAGGGCTGGGCGATATGGGCAAAGGTGTTGTCACAATATGTTTTTTTTATATTGATCGGCGTCGATAATTATCACCATATATACAATAAGAATAATGTTGAATTTACAGTTTTAAGATTGTTCACCTTAGGACAGAACCCAAAACAAACCAGAAGGTTAATTATAGTTTATAAAATAGATTTGTTTATTGTCAGATACTAGATGACAAAAATTCAACAGAACCAGCCAACCAGATGGCTTTATGTTAAACACTGAATAAATACAATTATAAATATGTTCAACAAATTGCTTGTTTCGAACATTTTAGAGGTAGTATACTGAGCTGTACACTGACTAAAGAAAATATTAAAAAGTTCAATATTGAGGATGATTATGCTTCTGTATTCTGTGAATATTGCACATTCTTGAGCTTGTAGGTTCTGTTCAGTTCAGCTTCATCAGTCTCCTGTTCTGTAAGACCTGATGTTTTTCTGTAAGACCTGATGTGGTTCTGTAAGACCTGGGCCCATATTCACAAAGACTTTTATCTTAACGTTAGGAGTACTCCTAAATCGGACTAAAAGTTTTTATGTAGGAGTTGTTTCTTAAAAGTAATTCACAAAGCCACTGAGACCTACTTTTAGTTATGAAAACATTGAACTCCTAAACTAGAAGTAACTCTCTGTTGCTATGGATGACGTCATTTTATAAGGACGCACTGAGAAGCTGTGACAGCTGTGATTGGTTGTTGAGTGACAGGGCAGCCCACTGAAAAGTCATTCAGGCAGCAATGCATGAAGTGAAAATAAAGAAGTTGCCTACAAGCCCATGACAAGATAAAGAATAAAGAAATGTATTTATGAGGAGAATTAAGTGCGGAGGTCGTCTGTGATCTTAATCCCGTGCGACTCTGCCATGTCTGTAATTTGTAAAGTAAAAATTCTACCGAAAATTACCTCCCATATTTCACCAAACACAGAGGTCATGTGATAGCACTTTGAGATTTATTTAAATGTAAAGTGCTTTACAAATTAAATATATTATTATTATTATTATTATAATATAAGCCTCGTGCGAATCGGCATCTCTGTGATTTGGGGTCATTTTTTTTGTTTTTCTTAAGGTTTTTTGCGTTTTCCACCTTTTTCTGCCTTTTTCCCGGTGGAGAATTACGGAGCTTTGTCGCGAAGTTTTGACAGCATTTTGGGTGCAAATTAAGGAGGCTCATCAGAAGAGCGAAAATCTCGAAAGATGATTAGATGGATTACATGCATGGCAACATGCGGTAAGGAACACTTTTCCATCTTTCAACAGGCTCACCAGTTATTGTATTAAAAATATCCATATCTAACCGTTGTGCTGCTCCAGTAAGGGCTCCGGTGCGATCGACCCGGAGGATAATGTCAGTAAATAAGAGTTAAAACACAGACTTCGCTTATCCTGTGTGAATGCGCCGCACGAAACACAGACGTGGTGGGATAATTTCTAAATCACTTGAGGTCTCCAGGTTATACTAGTCCCGTGCAAAGAGCTGCATTTCCCCCGCAGCCAAATACCGGAGGCACTCACATGCACACAGCTCAGATCACAACACACACACTGAGAGTGTGATGTCATTCTGTGTTCAGGACACCAGGACTCCACTATGTCTTTACATAAATAATAGTTGTGTTTTAATTTCCATCGTCTTGTGTTCAGGTGTCTACGTCCTGATCTCTACATCTTTTATTCTTTATTCAGATTGAGTGACTGCAGTTTGTCAGAGATCAGCTGTGCTTCTCTGGCCTCAGCTCTGAAGTCCAACCCCTCCCATCTGAGATATCTGTGGCTGAATAACAACAAGCTGCAGGATTCAGGAGTGAAGCTGCTTTGTGATTTTCTACAGAATCCAAACTGTAGACTGGAGAAACTGGGGTCAGTTCACTGTCTTTGTTACTGTTGTATTGTTGAATTAATATTTGAGTTTACATTCATACATTACTTACATCCATCAAGTTATAAATCTCCTTTGGTTCATATTTTCTTGTTCTTTTAATCTAAATTCAGTCTTCAGACTTCTGTTTCTTAAAATAACTGTAGAAAATGTTCAGTTAGTTGTTAAAGTAAATTAATGTTTATGATTTAATCTGTTAACAGAAGATCCTCTGAACTAACATTTGATTTACACACATTGGATTATAAAGTGATTTTTATCTCCATCATTTATTCTTCATTCAGATTGAGGAGCTGCAGTTTGTCAGAGATCAGCTGTGCTTCTCTGGCCTCAGCTCTGAAGTCCAACCCCTCCCATCTAAGAGAGCTGGAGCTGAACAACAACAAGCTGCAGGATTCAGGAGTGAAGCTGCTTTGTGATTTTCTACAGAGTCCAGACTGTAGACTGGAGACTCTGAGGTCAGTTCACTGACTCTGTTACTGTTGTATTGTTGAATTAACATTAGAGTTCATATATAGAATAAATTGGAAAAGTTATAGATTTTCTTTTGGTTCTTATTTTCAGTTTTCTTAAACTAAATTTAGTCTTCAGACTTCTTTTTCTTCAAGAAACTTTTGAAAATGTTCAATTAGTTTTTAAAGTGAATTCATGTTTATACTTTAATCTGTTAACAGAAGATCCTCTGAACTAACATCTGATTTAAATTGATAAAGTTGAGAAGCTAAAGTAAGAATATTTTGATTTCTGTTGATGTCAGTGTGTTTTCACAGATAATATCTGATCATCAATATTGATCCTACAGAACACACAGATCAAAGCATATATTCATAATATGTTGAAGAGAAAATGTTGTTTTCTGCTCTAATAACAGACCTGACTGAGATCAGCAGCTTGTTATTAATCTGTGTTGACATGAACAGCTGTATGAATGTTGTGCTGACATGTGGATGATGTCTGTAGAAGGCTGATGATGATCCACAATAACACAATGACAAAGTCTCTCTACTCATTTTAGAGAAAAGCTCATTGATGAGGACACAGTAATGTTGAGCTACACATTTAAAACCTGAACACATCTGACTGGATCATAAAGTGATTTTTATCTCCATCATTTATTCTTTATTCAGATTGTGGAGCTGCAGTTTGTCAGAGATCAGCTGTGCTTCTCTGGCCTCAGCTCTGAAGTCCAACCCCTCCCATCTGAGAGAGCTGGACCTGTACAGCAACAACCTGCAGGATTCAGGAGTGAAGCTGCTTTGTGATTTTCTACAGAGTCCAAACTGTAGACTGGAGACTCTGGGGTCAGTTCACTGACTCTGTTACTGTTGTATTGTTGAATAATATTTGAGTTCACATTCATACATTACTTACATCCATCAAGTTATAAATCTCCTTTGGTTCATATTTTCATGTTTTTTAATCTAAATTCAGTCTTCAGACTTCTGTTTCTTAAAATAACTGTAGAAAATGTTCAGTTAGTTGTTAAAGTAAATTAATGTTTATGATTTAATCTGTTAACAGAAGATCCTCTGAACTAACATTTGATTTACACACATTGGATTATTAAGTGATTTTTAACTCCATCATTTATTTTTTATTCAGATTGGGGAGCTGCAGTTTGTCAGAGATCAGCTGTGCTTCTCTGGCCTCAGCTCTGAAGTCCAACCCCTCCCATCTGAGAGAGCTGAACCTGGGCTACAACAAGCTGCAGGATTCAGGAGTGAAGCTGCTTTGTGATTTTCTACAGAATCCAAACTGTAGACTGGAGACTCTGAGGTCTGTTCACTGACACTTTTACTGTTGTATTGTTGAATTAACATTAGTGTTCATATATAGAATAAATTGGAAAAGTTATAGATTTTCTTTTGGTTCATATTTTCAGTTTTCTTAAACTAAATTTAGTCTTCAGACTTCTGTTTCTTCAAGAAACTTTTGAAAATGTTCAATTAGTTTTTAAAGTGAATTCATGTTTATACTTTAATCTGTTAACAGAAGATCCTCTGAACTAACATCTGATTTAAATTGATAAAGTTGAGAAGCTAAAGTAAGAATATTTAGATTTCTGTTGATGTCAGTGTGTTTTCACAGATAATATCTGATCATCAATATTGATCCTACAGAACACACAGATCAAAGCATATATTCATAATATGTTGAAGAGAAAATGTTGTTTTCTGCTCTAATAACAGACCTGACTGAGATCAGCAGCTTGTTATTAATCTGTGTTGACATGAACAGCTGTATGAATGTTGTGCTGACATGTGGATGATGTCTGTAGAAGGCTGATGATGATCCACAATAACACAATGACAAAGTCTCTCTACTCATTTTAGAGAAAAGCTCATTGATGAGGACACAGTAATGTTGAGCTACACATTTAAAACCTGAACACATCTGACTGGATCATAAAGTGATTTTTATCTCCATCATTTATTCTTTACTCAGGTTGTGGAGCTGCAGTTTGTCAAAGATCAGCTGTGCTTCTCTGGCCTCAGCTCTGAAGTCCAACCCCTCCTATCTGAGAGAGCTGTGGCTGAATAACAACAACCTGAAGGATTCAGACGTGAAGCTGCTGTGTGATCTGAAGGAGAGTCCAGACTGCAGACTGGAGACTCTGAGGTCAGTAGAGGGTTGGAGTCAGTTCATGCTGGTTTCAGCAGTATTGTACTAAACACAGTATCAAAGTAAAGATCCAGTATTTCCTGCTTTCCTCAGTGAAGCTGTGAGAGGAGAACAGTCAGCCAATCAGACGAGCCAGAAGCTTGCTGTGATGGTGTGTTTGAGTTGATGTGAAGACAACTGTTGCTGTTGTGTTCATGTCTACAGGAAATAAAGCTGATCACAGCTGACAGCATCACAGGATGTATAGAGACAGTGTCCTCATTCATCAAACTGTCGGAGCATCAAATCTGATCTCAAAATGTTTGTTCTCTCATTTCAACACTGAAGAACTCATCAGTTAATCTTTGTCACAGCTCTCAGATCAGTCTGACTGAAGGCTCTTATTTCAGAGAACCATCATTACATTTAGTAACCATGTTGTCTGTATACAGACCAGAACCTCTGCTGAAGTCCAGAAACCACAGCTGATGTTTTACTGGTCAATGTAGGACCTTTAACGTTATATTTTTATCTGCCCATGTGTCATTTGATTTGTCTAAATATTTTATAACAGACTCCATATTTACATATTTGTCATGTAATGTTTCCAAAGTAGATGAAATCTTTAAATGTGAGTGAGACTCTGGTGTTTAACAGCAGTAAATCATCATTAAAGTGAGCTGTGAGTATCTGTGTTCCTGCAGTAATGATGCGTTCAGGGACTGTCAGCAGTTTATTTCCACTGTGTCCTTCAGTGAAACCTGCACAGTAAACAGACTTGATGTCCAAAGTGTCTGCAGGTCTGTGAGCTTCACTCCAACACGTTAACATGAAGCTGAAAGGAAGCTGGCTACGCTACACAGCCGCTCCACTTGTGGTCTGAACAGGACTGAAGTCCTGCTGGTCTTTATATCACTGACTGACAGCTGATGGAGGGAGTCTCTGGAAACACTCATTTATCACTTCTGCTGTCTCTCTGCTTCTCTCATCAGATGGAGGGACTGATCTCAGTCAGAGTGGTGAGAAAGGTGGAGGTGTTGAGAGGATCAGCTGTGTCCTGATGATCCAGAGAGGTTGAAGCAGCACCATCAGCTGGTGGGTGGAGAGGCTCTGACTGGGCCGTGTTACTGGGAGGTGGAGTGGAGAGGAGAGCTTCATCCAGCAGTGACTGACGGACCAATCACAACAAGTGGAGATGACTGTCAGTGCTGCAGTGTGAACTGCTCTGAGATCAGCTCCACTGTCACACACAATGTCCAGTCCAGCATCATCCCTGTGTTCCTCTGGATGTGACAGAGTATCATCAGTGTATCTGGACTGCTCTGCTCTGATGTTTTAAATGATGACTTTGTTTTCTTGCATAACTGGAGACCATGAAAGGAAGAACATGTAGATTTCACTGATGTAATTTAGTATTTTATAGTTTTTTTTAAATTCTCATATGATGGAAATGTTGTAAAAGAAACAAACGATGCACAAATATTAAACACCAGAGTTTCATATTTTGGTGGTAATGTCTTTTATTAATGTTTAAATTCTGTCTTAAGAATTTTTTTTCTAGTTGGAAACAAATCTGAATCTTTAGACTCTTTAGGTCAGCAAAGTGTCCAAATGACAGAAAAACCTCCAAGAAACGAGCTGCAGATGTTCTGACTGAGCAGCTCAGTGTGTAGAGACGCTGCCTCTGAGATTAGAGGTTGTGGGTTTGATTCTTTCTCCTATGAGATTGTTTCCCCACTCAGTTCCAGTTTGATAAAGGAAATCTTCAGATTTTATTCATTCTAGAAAAAAAAAAAAAATCTAAAAAAAGGATTAGACTTTTTCTCAGAATTTTGACTTTTTCATTTTTTTAGAATTTGACTTTTTTCCCTCAGATTTGTTTTTTGCCAGAAGTTTAACTTTTTTCAGAATTGTCACTTTTTATAGATCTGAAATTTCACTTTTTTTTGTCAGTTTTCCTTTAGTTCCAACTTTTCCTCAGTTCAAATTCAAGAATTCTTCCTCTTCTCAGAATCTGAATTGTTATGGAAATGTTTCACTTTGTCAGAATTTTCACTACTTTTGTATTTGCTCTGACTGACAGTTAATGATTCATCATCACCATCCTCACCTCTACATGATCATTGTAAATGTTTATTTCTGAAGAAAAGACAAAAAGCAGCAGGTCTACAGCAAATCATCAAAGTTTATTTCCTGCACATTTAAAAGCAAATCAAAGTAGAAGCTTCTATGATGAATGACAGCCCCATCAGTTTAGAAACTAACAAAAAGCTCAACATCAGCTCAGTTCTGTGGCACCAACCGGCTGCTGTGTGTTCATGTCTGGATCAAGTGTTTCCTGTCCGGCTGTTTGTTGGATTCAACAACAGCAACATGCAGCAGCAGCAGCTCACATCCAAACTCTGAGCTCAGTTTCTCACAGAACCACTGAAATGACCCAAATCTGCAGTTCTGGAACTCTTCAGACCTGCAGAGTGAGTCAGCGTCGCCCTCTAGTGGTCAAATAAAACAAACAGTGCATAAACCCCGTTAATCTGTCACTCAATAAATTAGCTCGGCAATTTAGCTCTCAGGTCATCATCCTTCAGCCAGTATTTACACCAGTGCTTCAGCCACTTCAACAGTTTTTACAATCTACAGACAAACAATAGAAAACGTCGACCCAAATTCACCTTTTGGTGAATCATTTGTGATTTAGTGAAAAAGCTGCGTGAGGAGAGAAGCTGGACGTAAACAAATGTACAA
>CAEMYA010001703.1:11490-46052 GCA_903131615.1 Diplodus sargus | reverse complement strand
ACACAACGACCAGAATAGGCCTACCAGAGAACAGAATAGGCCTACCTCATAGGGATGTTGGTAATAAATAGCTTAATGAATTTAAATTTGGACCAAGAAATATGTTTCAATTTGTATCATAGAGAGTTTTGATTGGGTGTGTTATTGGGATTTTATGCAGTCCAGGGTATAATTGGCCATTTTTGGCTATTTTTGATTTTACCATTATATTTCACCTTAAAAACTATTTACCTTGCCTTGTTTTGAGTCATTATTTTCATTATTTTCACAACCTCACGTGTGACTGTACAGTTATTTTTTCACACACTGTATTAATACAATGAACCTAAAATCACAAAAAACATAAAATCCGAGTAGAAAGAAAGTTTGATTTTTTACTGTGAAAACCACAAATATGTTTAACGATCTGTTTTTATTACTTATAATGCAAATATAAATTGTTGTTTGCTAAACTTTTGCATAAGTTTTTGAAATTTACAAAGTTATATGTAATTATTTACATTTAAATGCAGTCAATGCCTCAGACTCAGGTCTGCCTCAGCTCTCCTGCCTGCTCCACATTCAGAAGTCTCCTCATTGTTTTGACTCATTAAACAAAAAATGTTGCACTCCAAAACACGCTAAATGTCACAAATCTCTCAACTCTCTCACCATCACTGTTGGTACCTCCACAACTTTCCCCTGTTCCCCAGCAACCAAATCACCTGTCTTGCCATGTAATTTTGTGATTGGCTGGTGTGGTGCCTTTTTCCACCAATAGAAGCGTGTGTTTTCGCTCGCAAACTTTTCCTGCTTGCGGACACTTTCATGAGAGAAGCTCGTTTTGACCGTTTCTTCCTGCACCAAACGTGCAGCTAACGTGGTGGTAATGTTAGCGAAAAAGCATGCCCTACATTATTTATCGTAACTCTGGTTTTACTTAGCCTATCAACACAATTTAAAAACTGGTACACAGTTTGAAGGCTGCTCCAACACATAAGTCGGACAGAGACTCACTGAGGCTCCGTCTCACTGCTACGTCAACTTAAATTGGTCACGTGATTTTGACGTGCAGGCGCGTCAATCGACCTCAGAGGGTTGCACAAATATAACTTTAACCTCACAACCTCAGAGCAGACAAAGTTGTGCGCCCCACCTGCGATCTCTGGCGCCCCCCTAGGGGGGGCGTGGACCCCAGGTTGGGAACCATTGTGTTAGTCCATGGATTAAATTTACACGGGAATATCCCTTTAAGCTCGGGTGCATGATGTATGTGCATGTCGAGTTTTCTCTGTCTAATTTGCTGTTGTCACTGACTGTAAATTGACCAGTTAGTGGTGTAACTGCACGAAGGTGATCTGTGATTTGGCACGTTATCTGAATCACTTATTAATTGTAGATTTCACTTTTTAAAGTCGACCTAATAATTCCCCAAATATTGATGCAGAGCTGCAGTGAGGAGGATTTGAGACAAACACTTACTGGGTGGACTCAGTTACTGAACGCAAACTGAACGAGATGACTGATTTTCATCTCAACTCCGTTCACCGGAGCAGCGTCTACCTGTGGCTCAGCAGCCATTTGACCAATCAGATTGACCGAGTCCATTGACAACAGACGAGCAAGCAGACAGAGAGACGGACAGCCAATATATATAAATAATATCAGAAATATATAACACTTGTGGATTATTTGTAGAATAGACTATATATAAAGAATAATATTAAATGGTGAATATAACAAGTGTCTAGATAGAGATAAGAGACAAAATATTCATAATTCAGTATTCATAATTAATTTAACAATAATCCTTTTTGTTTTTATCTAAAAAACTATCCAACCTGTTTCTCACTAAATTCTGTTGGTTGTTGTAGTATTAAGTAACAATGACAGTAATAATCAATAATAATAATGATAATAATAATAATTATAATAATAATAACACTAATTTTCTTTTTCACAGAGAGGGTCTGCTGGCCAATCAAGTGCTACTGCCAGTACATCTCATTCTAACTATGTGACACAGACATTAAAGGACATGTTTCAAAAAGAGGCTGCTTAATGACCTCATCACAAAAAGCCAATGACCTATTTTGCAAAGTTTTGATACATTCTTATTTATTCAATGTTGATTTTGCAGTGTTTTGTTAAGGTTATGGATTTGGACTCTTTTAATATATAATAAATCTATTTCAATATAAATCTTGGTGAAATTATTTCAGTTCATCAGTGTGTCAGTGTTTTTACTATTACTGCGGTGTGCAATTTTCATACTGTTACATCCCTAGTTCTGTTGTAATGTGCCACAAATTATCCTCTAAGTAAGTCTAATAAGGGTCTAGCAGTGAGAGGGGCCACTTTATTTTACAGTACAGTTCTGTTGTAATGTGTCACAAATTATCCTCTAAGTAAGTTTAACAAGACTAATAAGGGTCTGCCTATTTGTGGGCCCCGAACTGTTATCCCCTCACTGTGTGTTTTGGTTGGGTCAGCACGTGTATATCGGGACTTGTCTCCATGCCAACGATACACAGACAGCTGGGTCACTCACTGCTGTGAGCGCAATTTTAACTTTCACTTTCGTTTTTGGAGCAGTTCGCATATTCAGATTTTGCCGGCTGTAGGAGCCGAGATGTGACGAAAATGGCATGTTCAAAGTTCACTGCTAAAAGAAAAGTGGACAGTGAAAATCGGCAATTCAAAGAAGAATAGACTGAAACATTTGCATTCATTCTTCCTCCAACTAGCACAAGAACCATGTGCTTATTATGCCAGGAGACTGTAACTGTGATTTCCAATTTGAAACGGCATTATGAGAAGAAGCATAGGAATTTTGACGAGACATTTCGGTCCATGTATCATCTGATCATTCAATTATTCCATTTAATCTGGCAAACGAAAAAACAAGTCAATATTTAGTTTTTCTGTTTTTCTGTATGCACCAAACATTGAAAACTGGTGTTTATTTTCCTATTTTCAGCCCAAAATGGAAAATATAATAAACATGGAAACCAAAATGAAATAATGAATCTAATTTCCAATCAGCCGCACATTTTTTCCTGTGCGCGAATCTACTAACATTTACGGTAATCGTACTGAACCCGCTCTGACTGTGGATCAGACTGCAGTCTCATATCAGACCCATGAATTATTCCCGGTAATAAACTGAAGGTGTCACAAAGGTATCCTTCATACTTTCTACATGTTTCATAGACTAAACAGTTTAGCTCAAACATTAGCGATTTCCATGTCATCGATTGCAATGATCAAATCAGAACGCGAATGCTAGCTTGCGCTAGCATGCTAGCCATTAGACAACTAGCATGTTAGCGTATGGTAGATGCCAGATTGATATTTCGGTCCTCCCCTACTAGCATTACTTGACTCGTGCTGTAAAGCAGTTCAGTTGTAGTTTATGGGGGTTCCACCCTGAAACCCAAAGTTCCGTAGTGCCAGTAAAAGCGATACAGACCCCATCA
Source organism: Diplodus sargus (assembly GCA_903131615.1). Taxonomy (NCBI): domain Eukaryota; kingdom Metazoa; phylum Chordata; class Actinopteri; order Spariformes; family Sparidae; genus Diplodus; species Diplodus sargus. Next base: position 42,594 of record CAEMYA010001703.1, on the reverse strand, counting down.
GGCTGCGGCAGATGTGTCATTCAACCTATTGTAAGTCGATGTACCATCACAAGGGTCTTGGGAATATGTTATGAAGGTCGAAAAACTCCATGGTGTTGCTTTAATATACTTATATAATTTAGTATTATGAATGTATAATCATTACAAAACCTCCCTCTCAGCCCCATGTGGGGGGTTGGTGTATGTCTTTCTTGGCTTTTTTTTCAAGCTTTGGTCCTCACCAAAGCTTGAAAAATTTGAGGGTTTTACACAAACCCCTGATGTTGCACCTGTAAACTGCTGGAGCTACTCTCCCAGTTTGGGGGGCACAGCTCCCAATGCTCCTATTACCACTGGGAACTTTTTGGTCTTCACCTTCTACATCTGTTCAAGTTGTTCCTTCAAATCCTGGATTGCCACATCTATCTCAACTGTTCTCTTCTGCTCCTAGTCAACCATATTCAAGATCTGCTGGCTGACGGTCAGCTCACTTCTCAAGTCGTATCCATGGCCTTATATGCGGGGGATGTTGTTATGACTGGAAAAAGACCTACTCATGAATCCAAGTTTCAGATTTGCACAGTGTTGGAGGAAATACTCTGATCTTTTACTTAACAAAAAAGGAGCAATTCCACAGTCTAATGATACTCTGTTACAAGTAAATTTCTACATCAAATTTGGGCAAAAATACTTATTCTTGTTCTCTGTTAAGGATTTTGACACAAGATTACTCGAAAAATACACAGCAAAAGTACTTCATATTATTCATGCAAGTAATCTATGAAGTGCTTAATTAAACAGCAGTATATGAATCTTGGACTACTTATGGAAATAATGTTTTTTATTACATCAAAGTTGGGTGAAATAGCCTTAATCTTGTCCTCTGTTAACCCTTAGGAGTCGACGATCACGATCAAATCACGTGACTGGTTTAAGATGACGTAGCACCGAGACAGAGCCTCGGTGAGTCTCGGTTCCGACTTTATGTGTTGTTGCGGCCTTCAAACTATATACAACTTTTTAAATTGTCTTGACAGGCCAAGTTAAACCGGAGTTATGATAAATATTGTCCGCCACGTTTTTCGCTAACATTGCCGTCACGTTTGCTACGTATTTGGTGCAGGAAGAAGCGATAAAAACGGGCTTTTCTCACAAAAGTGTCCGTAAACAGGAAGTGCTTGCAAGCAAAAAAAGTGGAGTCGTTTTTTTGTTTTGTGAGTCAAAACAATGAGGAGACTGCCGAATGTGGAGCAGGCAGGAGAGCTGAGAAGCCCTGAGTTTGAGGCATTGACTGCATTTAAATGTAAATAGTTACATATAACTTTGTAAATTTCAAAAACTTATGCACAATTTTAGCAAACAACAATTTGTATTTGCATTCTAAGTAATAAAATTGGTTTGTTAAACATATTAGTGGTTTTCACAGTCAAAAATCTAACTTTTTCCTACTCAGATTTTATGTTTTTTTGTGATTTTTTTGATGTCAAAATGAAAAAATAACTGTAGATTCACACATGTGAGATTGTGTTGAAAATAATGACACTTTTAAGGTGAAATATAATGGTAAAATCAAAAGTAGTCAAAAACGGCCAATTATACCCTGGACTCCTAAGGGTTAAGGATTACGACACAGGATTACTCGAAAAGTACACAATAAAAGTACTTCATACTAGTTATACAAGTAGTCTAGGAAGTGCTAAGTTAAGCAGTATATGAATCTTGAACTACTTATGGAAACAATGTTTTTTTTTTTTCTCATGCCGTCTTTTACGTTGAAATCTGGAAGGATACCGTCATGATACCTTCAGTTTATTACCGGGAATAACGACTGTTAAAGTCTCGTATGTTTCAGGGGTCTGATTGTGAGACTGCAGTCTGACCCACAGTCAGAGCGGGTTCAGTACTATTACCGTAAATAAAGGTGCGGCTGATTTGACGAAGCAAACGCGAACCACGGCTGGCTTGACAGCAGTCAGTATATTAAGCAACCAGAGATTTTTTTTCCCCCAAAGCTTTATTGAAAATGTAATTAGTGACCAGAGGTACCAGACTATATATTGTGCATACGCAAAGCGTGGCCACACAGCAGAAATGTACCATGGGAAATGGTATAACAATAACCGAAAATTGAACTTAGATTCATTATTTCCTTTGGTTTCCTTGTTTATTATATTTTCCGTTTTGGGCTCAAAATAGTAAAATAAACACCAGTTTTCAATGTTTGGTGCATACAGAAAAACAGAAAAACAGAAAAACGAAAAATTGACTTGTTTTTTCGTTTTTCGTTTGCCAAATTAAATGGAATAATTGAATGATCAGATGATACGGGGTCCGTGTATGTTTTGGTCATTCGATTTCCCTGTCAGAAACGGGTATTAAAAAACAAAAAACGAGTGGTTATTTGATTTTCGTTTTAAAATACCAAAATTAAAATTGAAATACAAGGCGATTTTCTTTTTCATGGTCAAAAGGGGTTGAGCGAAATTAAAAAAATGATTCGATTTTCATTTTCTATTTCATATAACAAAAAATAAAATCACTCGAAAACAGAAACGGAAAAAAGGCCTGTTTTTTCATATTCTGAGACCGGATGTTGTCATTTACAGGGCGGTGCTGTGCAGAACAAACAGGCTACGGCCGTGACACATGGACATGGAACTGCGGTCAAGCCGGCCGTCACGCTCCGTGGTCAAATCAGCCACACTTAAATTTCGAGTGTAGCCTACTCTCAGCAGTATGGTAAATGCGGAGAAACAGTATTTACTTTCGGTTTTCAAAATAAAGGTATTATGAACAGTAAGCTATTCTCCGAACCTACATTTAAAATTCAACATGTTACATTAAACCCACAAACGTAATAAAAATCTGCAGCATTTAATGTGATAAACCCAACAATGTAATACATTTTCCACAAACGTAAGAGCCGCTTCCTTCTACAAACGTAACATGCTATTTCCTACACATGTAATAACTATTACATTTGCAATGATTTATTTGTGGGGACGTGAACATCTTTATCGTAATAACTTCCCACAAATGTAATAATACAATGAATGGTTGGGGTTGTTGTTTGTTTGTTTGCGTATCCACCTAATACTACTGACCGTGTGTGCAAAGTCCAGCTGCTGACTCTCCGCTGTCACACAACAGGTCCCCCCATGACCAAAATGTCAGTTGGACTTCAGAAGGGCCAGAAGTCAACACTACTAGAACGGCCGTAAGCGGTCATTTGGACCGCTAGATTTAAACTCTGTCATCTGTCATGTAAATACCCAACTGAGTGATGAATGCATTCATTGTGTCATGATATTTTTAGAAAAAAACTAAAAAATGAAATAACCCCAAAATGACTTATTTGAATATGAAACATTTTAACACTTTATATATAATAAAACAATAATAATAATAATAATAATCGAAAAAGCTGGAAACGAGCTGATCTAAAACAAACAAAGAGCCGTTGTGGTCACTGGTCACAGTCTACAGATTACCTCCGCTCTCCTCACACAGTTACCAAACTCGGGCTTGTGGCATTTCAAGGGTCCGATGTTTGGTTCCGTTTGCAGCTCTTTTGGACCGGCACTGCCTCCGTGTCTGTGTCAGCGGAGATGGCCAGTGGCGGTCTTCTATATCATCCTCGACCTGGCTGGATCAATGCCCGCATCTTATTCAAGGAGTGCTCAAAGTGATCGAAACTGCTGTTTTTATTTGTTTTTAGATCAGCTCGTTTCCAGCTTTTTCGATTATTATTATTTATTTTATTATATAGTACGTGTTACAATAAAATGTTTCATAATCAAATAAGTTACTTTTAATTGTTTATGTTCTTGTTCTGAGTTTTCTCTATTAAAATCTTGTGTACATAGCAATAATTACGGTTTACTATGATATCGATAAATATATAATTAAACTTGTTAAAATGTACACTTTGGTGTTATTTTGTTTTTTTAAAAAAATATCATGACGCAATGAATGCATTCATCACTCAGTTGGGTATTTCCATGAGACATAATAGGGTTTAAATCCAGCGGTCCAAATGACCGCTTACGGCCGTTCTAGTGTTGAACTTAATGTTGAATTCCGGCCCTTCTGAAGTCCAACTGACACTTTGGTCCAATCAGAAACATACAATTTGACACTATCTAACTCTAACGTCATGGAAAGCGTGCTATACCTTAACCAAGATATCGATCATTGAGATTAATTGGATCAGATCTGACTGGAATTAACCTGGTAAACTGATTCAATTCACCCACCAGCACACAAATTCACCCACATTTGGCGGGTGGCGGGTTTAATTTCCATCCCTGCTATAAACGCTGTAATGGCACTAAACATTAGCGGGGAAGAATAACACTGATGTTGAATTTGCAACAAATTATTCTGACTCTGCCCATATATGCCATGAGAAAAGCAATTTGCGCTGGCGACAATGTCGCATTTGTGGCTGCTGGCCGTTCGACATGCAACCACATCAAAACCTTTCACCACTAGGCAATTATATTTGATTTTTTTTTTTTCAAGGCACAGAGAGCCGGGGCTATTCCCAAAATATCCGGGGCTGTAGCCCCGAATGCCCAGGTCTAACGACGCGCCCACTTCTACACATCTGAGACTACAACTGTACTTGATATCAAGCATTTTTACTGCACTAATGTGCACTAATTGAGCAATGTGGTTTTACAGCACCTAAATATGGGACTATTATTTTGGCATATCTCCACACTGGTGCAGTAAAGATACTTGATATTAAGTGTTTCTTTATTCATCATGGGTGCATGAAACACTTTAATGTAACACGTTGAATTTTAAATGTAGTTTCGGATAATAGCTTGCTGTTCATAATACCTTTATTTTGAAAACCGAAAGTAAATACTGTTTCTCCGCATTTACCATACTGTTGAGAGTACACTCGAATTTGACCACGGAGCGTGACGGCCGGCTTGACCGCAGTTCCATGTCCATGTGTCACGGCCGTAGCCTGTTTGTTCTGCACAGCACCGTCCTGTAAATGACAACATCCGGTCTCAGAATATGAAAAAAACAGGCCTTTTTCCCGTTTCTGTTTTCGAGTGATTTTATTATTTGTTATATGAAATAGAAAATGAAACTCGAATCATTTTTTAAATTTCGCTCAACCCCTTTTGACCATGAAAAAGAAAATCGCCTTGTATTTCAATTTTAATTTTTGTATTTTAAAACGAAAATCAAATGACCACTCGTTTGTTGTTTTTTAATACCAGTTTCTGACAGGAAAATCGAATGACCAAAACATACACGGACCGACCATACATGGACAATTTTGGGTAAGCACAAGAAGCCATTCTCAGATGCAGAAATAATAAAATAATGCATGACTGAAGTGATGGACACAATGTTTGAAGGCAAACAAAAAGAGGAAATATTCAACTATGTATTTTGATTTATGTCAAAATGGAAATGACATTTTATTTTAGCTTGTATTTTTGTTGTCCTTTTGAATGAAAAGGACATTTTGTTTTGAATATTACTAGAGTTGTTCTGATTCCGATACCAGTATCGGAAATGCCTCCGATACTGCCGAAAATGCTGGCATCGGTATCGGCGAGTATTGGAGTCCAGGCACTGATCTGATACCACGTAATTTGTTAGAAATAGGAATCTATTTACCGGTTATGAGTGTTGGCGTCCACCAGAGGGCACTCTGCAACAGGTCGAGTCTATGCCACCTGACTGACGTACAGGACGGCCAGTCATGGCTCATGGGTCGGAGGTCACGGGTCATCATACATGCGCAAAAGCGTTAGCTATTTCAAAACACAGGCGAGCTAAGTGTTGTGTATATAAGGGACGCTGGATGAGAAGTTTATGCACGCAACTCTGCCTACTTCAAATCAAAACGAAACTTAACAATTTCAGACAAAAACAGCTGTGTAATCAACATGCAGCGAGGCGTTACCAAATGAACACAGATTAATTCCACGGACATTTGGAGGTCCGACGTGTGCCCCATGTCTTTAGGTTTAACGTCACACCTTTTTTATTTTACAATATTGTGGCTGCACTTAAATTAAAACAAAATATATTCCTGGATTTATTTAGTTAAGTTGCTGTTGCACTACTGTTTTATACTGTTCTATTTAAAAATGAATTTAAAAATAAATGGCTTCGATTTGCTGTATTCATTCAGTGTGACAAAGGATTTAACCTGAGTCAGGCCTCACCACAATGATAATCATATCACAGTCATGCAGGCATTGTATGATATATTTATTTTTTTCATAACACACTGGTATCGGTACTCGGTATCGGCCGATACCCACAACAGCACAAGTATTGGAATCGGTATCGGGAGGGAAAAAATGGTATCGGAACATCTTTAAATATTACAATATTATTGCACGTGGCCTGACCAACTTCAATATATGGACCTTTGAGTCATTGAAAAAAATCTCTGTGGCCCTTTAAGATTTGTACCTCTGCTCTAGGCCCATGTTGGTAGCATTAAATGCAAAATCTGGTAGTGAGGGTAGAATAGTGCCTAACCTTATTTTGGATCTGATATGGCATTGTGTGTGATTTCTAATTAGACTAAGATCTTGTAAAATGGTGTCTAATAGTGTATTAGGATATCCGATTTGGTTTGTAATTACAGTATAATTTGGTATAATAGTGTCTAAGTATAGCAGCCTATATTTTAAGTAATAAGACTTTATATACGGTTTCTGATTACAGCGTGATTTGGGTAGTCTATATGGTGTCTAATTACAGTATAACTTTTCTTGTTTACTGTCCAATTAAGATTACATTATTTCTAGTTATCTAATTTGATACAAAGTATGGTTTGTTACGTCTTATTAATGTACTATAAAATAAATTGCGACCAAATCTTCTTGTTGCATCTAGGTCCACCATACTGTATGTATATATATATTTGTTAATTAGCATGAAGTGAAAAGCAGTTAAGTGAAATCTACTTTATCAACTTTGACTCAATCAACACCAAATTTGGGATAGAGATACACAATTCTATTATAAATAAGCAATTCCAATCATCATCAAACTTGGTTCAAGCTGAGGTTGGTAATAAGTCTACTAAAGCGTTTCTGGCACAACCCACAAGACATGGTCTATTACCTATGGGTTTATAACTCAACTTGTATTTTTCATAAAATTTGGCTGATTGCACTTAGTTGTCTATTGATAGATTGTTATAATATGTAGCAAAGAGGAGCTTTGGTGGAAAAAACTCAGAGAGGACTATTGTTGGGTCAACAGATGAAAAGCATGTCTTTCTGATTGCTGATTACTGAGACCATTTCTTGTCTTAATAATGGTGAGAATATTTCGAGTGTAGTTTTACTTTTACCTTCACACAAATTAAACTAAAATTTGAAAATACATTCAACCAAAATGCAGAATAGTAATTGAAATATGGATTAATGATATGTTGAAAACACTACCTACATGAGCATTTGAGATGTTGAGGATTACCAAAACCAACAAACCAACAAAAATGTTCATAATTGTTCAGAAATGTTTGATTACACTTCATTTATAAATTTTGATGATGTTATCTTTTGTCTTAATTTCTCTAAAGTGTTGGATTCAATTGAACATTATTTTACATTCAAACACTTGGTGTGGTGTCATGTTTCTGTAATGCAGTCAGCATATTTATATATTTATAGGTACCATTAACAACTGTTTATTCTATATCAGAAGGCATTAGGTAGGGTTTTCTGCTATCGGTTTGTTCTTGGTAACTTTGGTGGCAGCGTTATTTACTTAATTGATTATCAAGACAGACAATAGCATTCAGTGGCCTTCAAAGTGTCTTGCTCAAAATGTGTACCATAAAAGCTTACCTTAACCACTGTCTTTTTAAGAGATATTTCCATATTTGGTACATCCTGCAGTTCATGTCTCTCCAAAATGCAACCTACTATTATTTTTCCTCCTACCATCTGCATACCTGTGGTATCAGGCTACCATGCAAAGTGCTGGCCAAGCATGTGCAGCAGTTTTGCTCTTCGACATTGTGCACAGGGTAACTTCAACATCTAGACAAGACGAGCCAGGACTTCAACTGTCAATACTGCAAAGAGTGGACAACTCATTCAGTTAAATCATTCTAAAAAGACGACTAAAAGCTGAAGTTTATCCAAAGAAAACCTACTTTTTGAGATACTTAAAAAAAGTAAGTGCATTATTCCCTCCTACACGTTATAGTCAATAAGTATATGTTGTTACATCATATCAGTAAGCGTAAATGGTGAACACTGCAATTGTATGATGTGCTGAAATACATTTGCATTGCATTGATCATGGCACCAGTCAAACGTAATTGGCAACATAGAGAGAAGGGTTTCTATGCATATTAATTGCTTTAGTTGTTCGTCTCTAGATGTATGAGCGAACATTTCCCCCTCCACATACTGCACACTGACTTGATTTAGTTGTTGACATGTACATAATTACCTGTTGTTGATTTCTTTGATGGTGTCTTTGTATGGTTGAACTGCCCCCAACCCTAACCTTCAGTAGCTGTTAATAGTTGTGTACTTTTACTACATGAAGCTCATAATACTTGTGCACTTTAACTGATAATTTAACTACATGAAGCTTATAATAAACTTTCATAACATGAAGCTGATGATACTTGTATACTTTTACTACTGATCATGAAATCATGTAATTACATGACGCCGATGACACTTGTGTGTTTTTGTCGCTGATAGTTGAACCACAGGAAACTGATAATACTTGTCTACTTTTACTGTTTTGTGTGCTCATAACTGATATTATGGCTACATGAAGCTGATCATATTTGTGTACATTGACTGCTGAGACTCTGACAACCAAAAATGTTTAGTTAAATTAAACAGCTGTCCATCAGGTTTATATAAGGTTTACAGTAGAAATATTAAAACAATAGAACATGAATTACTGCATTAAAGCGAAACTCTCTCCAAAATGCAACCTAGGCTTTTTTTGTGAATGTACCCGAGTCAAACCTTCGTGTAAAAGCATGATTACGATGAAAGAGGCACTTTTAAAATTAACCGTATTTTTGTTTCGGATCAAACTCATTTTCAATGGGAATGCTACGGGCACTTTTACGATTGCATGAAAATTGCTATTTTTAAAACAATAAGAAGGCTCGACACAACATGAAACTTTGCTTGTAGTACCACCACGGTCTCTACACATGAACACAAGCATTGAGAACATTGTTTGTGTACACAGAGTTTACTAAAAAGAAAGATTTTGAACAACTCACTTTAGCAGATGCTTGTTCCGCTCGCCGCTGTCCTGCCAGCTGAGAAGTATCGATCTCCGAATGCAACTTGACTTGGAGGTGAGTGTTTTATATGTGATGGTGTTGGATTAAAATGTTTTCCATCAATGTTTTGCATTTTACAGCTGTTGATGTTTAAGATTAAGCTCACTGTAACTTAGTTATATCATGCTGTATAACATTATCATACCTGTGGTATCAGGCTACCATGCAAAATGCTGGCCAAGCATGTGCAAATGTTTTCCTCTTCAACATTTTGCACAGGGCATCTTCAACATGTAAACAAGAGCAGCCAGGACTTCAACTGCCAATACTGCAAGAGAACATGAATTACTGCATTAAAGCGAAACTCTCTCCAAAATGCGACCTAGGCTTTTATTGTGAATGTACCCGAGTCAAACCTTTGTGTAAAAGCATAATTACGATGAAAGAGTCACTTTTACGATGAAAGAGACACACAGACAGACAGAGACAGAGAGATACACAGTACCGTGCAAATGTTTTAGGCAGGTGTGAAAAAATGCTATAAACTTAGAATGCAAAATGCATAGTGAGCGAACAAGAAACAAAATCAAAAGCAATATTTGGAGAAGCAATATTTGGTGTTATATTGCTGACATAAAAAAAAACTCTATATTTTTTTTGATGTCAGATTACTTATAACATAATGGTGATGAATGCTGGTTGAAGGGCCCTCGGGGAATTTTTTTGCCTAGGGCCCCAACAGACTCTAAGCAGCACCACTAAGTGGGACCCAGGTTCACCCATCTACTGTCCAGAGAAGTCTTCATGGAAGAGTTGCAGCCAAAAAGTCAGACCTCCGACATGGAAGCAAGGCCAAGCAACTCAACTATGCACGAAAACATAGGAACTAGGGTGCAGAAACATTGCAGCAGGTACTTTGGACTGATGAGTCAATATGTGAAATATTTGGCTGTAACAGAAGGCAATTTGCTCCCTGAAGGGCTGGAGAGCGGTACAATGATGAGGGTCTGCAGGTAACAGTGAAGCATGTTCCTTGCAACACACACACACACACACACACACGTATATGTGTGTGTGTGTATATATATATATATACACACGATAGCAATAGCAACACGATACCAATATACGATAAGTATATGTTGTTTATTATATATTATATTAAGATTGAGCTCACTCTAACTTAGGTTAGTTGAAGTTGAATAGTTGCTAGCAATGCATCATGTTGTATAACCTTATCATCCAAAGGACTTTATTATTTGTCTTACCTACCATTTGCATACCTGTGGTATCAGGCTACCATGCAAAATGCTGGCAAGCATGTGCAGAAGTTTTGCTCTTCAACATCTCGACAAGAGGAGCCAGGACTTCAACTGCCAATACTGCAATCTCTCTCTCTCTCATACAATGTTGCCAAATCATCTTAATAAAAACTATAACAGTAATAATAAACATAAATAGACAAAATAAGCAATAATAAACACTAAAACAATAATAAATAAACAATAGTAAAAGAAAAGGGCATGGAGAACAAGAGGGGCCATGGAAGGTAGGTTAGAGTAACATAAGACATAAATATGTATAACAGGTTGATTATTAGCTAATCAGCCATGTGTTACGGAGCTCATGGCAGGCTGCTACATATCACGCTGCCAGTCTACAGCAGTCCTCCCTCTCTCCCTGTAGGACTGGAAGTCTCTCTGTGTCACTAAGGTACAGGAAATCTGGGAATATTTTGGTTATTTTTGTAAAATATTGGTCTCTGAAACCTTCATGGTGGTTGCAGTGAGTTAGGAAGTGCAGCTCCGTCTCTACTGTTCCCTGGTCACAGTAGGAACACAACCTCTCCTCGCTGGGCAGCCAGGTCTGTCTGTGCTGGCCTACCGCCACTGCCAGGTGGTGCTCACTCAGTCTGTACTTCGTCAATGTTCTCCTCAGTTTGGTATCAGACACTGTGGTCAGGTAGAGGGTACTCCTTTGTAGGTTCGGCTCCTGGCATCATTGGGCTTTGTAAGAAAAGGAGAGTGGGTCACTTGTTTTAATATGATTCCAGAAATTTAGGGGTCGTTTTTGAATATTTAACAATTGAGGATATTGGCCTAATTCAGCTCTGCATGCAGAGTTGGGAGCTCTTCTCTGTACCTGGAGGATATTTTTGCAGAACTCTGTATGCAGGATCTCAATGGGTCCCATTTTGTCCAGTCTTGTTGAGTTTGTGGACCCCACACCTCGCTGCCATATAATGCAATGGGTTCGATGATTGATTTGAATATTTTGAACCAGGTTCTAAATGGTAGTTCAGTGTTTATTGATTTTTTAATGGTATAGAAAGCCCTTTTTGCTTTGTCTTTTAGTTCATTCACAGCCAAGCTTAAATTTCCTGTGTTTGAGATTTTTAGTCCTAAATATGTGTTTTTCTGAGAAATGAGCACTTTGGTTTTGGGTTGGTTGAGTGTCAGGGCCCGGGTTTAACAGTATTTTTCCAGTTGTGATGTTGCTGTAACCCTTCTCTTGTGGGGGTCAGCAGGACCAGGTCATCAGCATAAAGGAGACATTTTATTTCAGTGTCTTGTAGGTTCATTCCAGGCACAGGGGAATTCTCTAATTGTTTTGCCAATTCATGAATATATGTATTAAATAGCGTGGGGCTCAGGTTACAGCCTTGTCCTACTCCACGTTCCTGGTAGAAAGATTCTGTTCTCTTTGTTCCAATCTTAACTGAGCATTTTCCATTAGTATACATTGATTTGATCAAATGGTATACTTTTACTCCGATACCACATTCGATTAATTTAAAGAAAAGGCCGTTGTGCCAGATTGAATCTAAGGCTTTTTGAAAATCCACAAAGCAAGCATATGTTTTTGTGTTATTTTTTTGCACATATTTATCAATTAGAGTGTGCAGTGTAAGAATATGGTCTGTGGTTCTAAATTAAGGTAGGAATCCAATTTGGCTTCTGCTTAATACATGATGTTCTGTAATGAAATCTATAATTCGTAAATTTAGTATACTACATAAAACCTTTCCAAAACATGAGTTTATGCAAATCCCACGGTAATTTTGGGGGTCTGTCCTGTCTCCACATTTATATATGGGACTTATCAGTCCTTTGTTCCATATCTCAGGAAAATAGCCAACTCTGAGTACTAAATTAAAAAGTTTCAGAATGGCTGATTTGAATTTAGAGTCTGTGTGTTTAAGCATCTCATTTAGGATGCCATCAGGTCCACAGGCTTTTCTGCTCTTTAGGGTTTTCAATTTTTGATCCAATTCTTTTTCAGTAATTTCATATTCTAATGGGTTTCGGTAGTCCTTAATGATTCTTTCTAATTGATTCAATTTTTCTTGTATTTGGTCTCGTACAGGCGTGTTACTTGTTATTTGATATAAGTCTTTGAAGTGCTTTATCCAGATATCACCATCTTGAAAGGCTAGATTATTATTATTATTTTTGTTTAATGTCTTCCAGTGGTCCCAGAAACTGTTTGAGTTTATTGATTCTTCAATTAAGTTCACCTGGTTTTCATGATGCTGTTCTTTTTTAGTTCTCAGTGTTTGTTTATATTGTTTGAGTGTGTCATGGTAGTGAATACGTAGGTCCTGATTTTCTGGGTCCTTGTGCTTTTGGTTGGATAATTGTCTTAGTTTTTTTCCTAATGTTTTTGCATTCTGAGTCATACCATTTTTCTTGCTTTCCCTGCTGCAGTAGTTCTTTCCCATGTTTGTTTGTCATTTTGTCATAATTATTCCTCGGGGGAAGAGTTAGACAGGTGTTTAGTTTTGTTATTCATGTATTTGTCTCCTTTTGTGTTAGTAGTGTCCGATTATTCTGATGTGCGTGCATTCATATCACCTACAAGTAAGATATTTCCCGGTGTTTTGAAATGGTTTATGTCTCCTTCCAGAGCAGCAAAGGTTTGGTCTTTAAAGTAAGGAGATTCAGCTGGAGGGATGTAGATCTCTCATAGAAAGATGTTTTGAGTATTGGAGGTCAGGTCTTTTTTTTAATTTAAGCCATATATAATTTTCACCTTCTCTAACAAGTTCAATGTAATTTGTGTATTCAGCTTTAAACCAAATAAGTATTACCCCTGAGTTCCTTCCTTGTGTTACTCCAGGAAGCTTTCTTGAATTGACTGTCAACTCCCCACAGCCTGGAAGACAGCCAGTGGGCAAGTCTCTTCTATCCCACGTCTCCATTAAAATAATGATGTCAGAGTTTTTGAGTTCATCAGTAAACTCAGAGTTACTGCTTTTTAGTCCAAAGGCTGATGATCTTAGCCCTTGGACAATCCATTGGCTGATTATAAAAGATTCATATCGTTTCATGCTGCAATATAATTATTGAATTTGTTTTTGTTTTCATACAAAGTGGAAATGTGCTCTTCAACTATGGTTATATGCCTAGAATTGCAAGGGAGTGTTTTAGGTATAGAACTGGTTTAAATTCTATACTTAAATAAAAAAAAAAAAAAAAAAAAATGAATAGGTAAATAAATAAATACTTTTTCTAAAGTAGAAATAAAATAAAAATAGTATTAATAACATATGGTTGCTTTGATATTAATGAGTATTGATCAGTTAACAGTAATCATAAACAAATAGTTTACAGCAGTTGTGGCCTGTGCAGCTGTGATGGTGGTGCTGAACGGAGGTCTTGCTGCCATGTTTGTGGTGGTACTGCTGTGTTCATGGTGGCACTCATGGGAGGTGGTGGGGGGCCAAGGTGAGGTGGATATGGACGTTGGGGTCCATTGTGGGGTGAGCATGGCAGTGGTAGTCGTGGGTTGGGTGGGGGCGGGGGTCTGGGAAAGTGGGGAAAGATATTTAGGAGTTCCTTGGCGGTGCTCTGGGGACTCTCTAGTTGTTCCGTATCCTGGGGGCTGAGAAGGGCGGTGCTGTGGTGTGGTGGAACTCTCCTTTCTCATCTCCGGTGTGCTGGTCCCTGTGTCCCGGTTGGTGCTGCCTGTGTTCGGTCTTCTCCTCTGTTGTTTTGGTGGTTCAATGTGGAGATACGGCCCAGTGCAGCGTCTTTCAGTGTTCTTGCAGAGGTAGAAATGTTTTCTTTTTTGAGGTGTACATTGTCGCAGAGGTTGTCCATACTGAGGGTTGGGTGATGGGCCAGGTATACATTGGGTCTGAGGGCACAATCTCTTGACATGCTGGCATTGATTCCTAAAATTGTTTTAGGGTGGAAGTCTTTTTGTGGGAGCACAGAGGACATGACTATCTTTGTGTTGGGAAAAGTGTTGCTGGCCTTGTTGATCACTGCTCTTAGTGATGTTGCTACCCGTTTCTGCTGGGTTCTCAGATCATTGGTGCCTGTATGGATTATGATGTGACTCGGGCTGCCAAGATGTTCTTCAGACAGCAGGTCAAGGGCTGTGTTGGTAGTGGCACATTGGATTTTGGTTACGCTGTGGTTTGGAAACGGTCTTTTTTCATCCAAGAAATTCCCATTAGAGTCTCTCTCTCTCTCTCTCTCTCTCTCCCTCTCTCGATATATTAGAGAAAGAGAGAGAGAGAGAGAGAGAGAGAGAGAGAGAGAAAGAGATACACAGTACTGTGCAAATGTTTTAGGCAGGTATGAAAAAATGCTGTGAACTAAGAATGCTTGAAAAATATGAGTACGTTTGTTTTATTTTCATCATTCAACAAAATGCATAGTGGGCGAACAAAATCAAAATCAAATCAATATTTGGTGTTTCCACCCTTTGCCTTAAAACCAGCATCAATTCTTATAGGTCCAGTTGCACAAAGTCAGGGATTTTGTAGGATTAAAGTCAGGTGTATGATCAATTAATTATACCAAACAGTTGCTAATGATGATTAATATCACATGTAGGTTGAAACACAGTCATTAACTGACACAGAAACAGCTGTGTGGGAGGCTTAAAACTGGGTAAAGAACAGCCAAACTCTGATACCAAGGTGAGGTTGTGGCATACAGTTTCATGTCACAGGTCATGCACCATGCCAAGACTGAGCGCACCAACAAGACACAAGGTCTCTCCCAGACAAAGATTTCAAAGCAGACTGAGGTTTCAGGATGTGCTGTTCAAGCTCTTTTGAAGAAGCACAAAGAAACTAGCAACGTTAAGGATTGTAGACACAGTGGTCAGCCAAGGAAAATGAATGCAGCAGATGAAAAAACCATCAAAATTATTTCCTTTTGAAATCAGAAGATGTGCAGCAGTGCCATCAGCTCAGAAGTGGCAGAAACCAGTGGGACCAGACGCCCAGCTTATGAACAGGCAAGGCAGGCAACTGCTTGGGGCCCACGGCTGATAGGGGGCCCCAAGGTCTGACAAACTTTACCCCAAAATAATATCTCAAGTTGTAGCCCCCGAAGTCTGACCAACTGTACCCCACAACAATATCTATATATGCTGTGGCCTTATATATAAAGTCTATGGCTGTAGACTGCCCCCCCCAACACACACATGATTTACAATGACATGTCAGTAGGAAACCTCCCTAAAGGAGCCCCATGTCATCCCCGTCTAACTTGGATGATAAGCGTATATTAACATTAACGTTAGCTATTGAAGTTGGCGTTGAAAGTCAATGAAGAAAGATGAAGAGGAGTTGGGACAGTGGTAAGTGGAGCAGATAATGACGATTAAGTGTCGGTAACGTTAAATAACTAAATGCTGGTAACTTCTGTCAAACTAGCGTTAGACTAAATGTTAATAGCGTTTATTCTTTTACGCTTACGTAACCTAGCTAGCGGACATAGCCAATGTCTGCCACCGGCTGCAGGCCCGGCGACACCACCGCCGCCAGTAGCGGCAGTGGGCCTGGTGCCACCGCCGGCAACAGAGCCCGCAGGAGTCACCGCGTCAGCCGCCATCCCGGCCTGATCTGTGCCACCCACCGCATCACTGCCGTGAGCTGCGTTTATGACTCACATACACCCCAAACTCACTGTTTTAAAGCCGCTGGCAAACTTCCCAATGAGGGTGCGGACAGCAGGGACACCTGCACAAGTAAGTCTCTGACAAACACTCCACTTTGCACCAACTGATGAACAAGCTATTTACAATGTGACAACGTTTAAGTTATTAATTTATGTTTTTATTGTTCTGGTTTTTATTGTTCTTTATGTTTTTAAAATTACAAGGTTTTTAATGTTGTTGATATTTATATTTTGAAAATTCTATGAATGTGAACACTGGCTTTTTTTTCAGTAGAGCACAATTTTCTGAAGGTCTTTTGATGTGAGGACATGCAGTAGTGGCATCATTTGCACTAGCCAAAATCAATGCTTTATGCCTCAATGAGCACCGGCCTAGTAATGCGGGTTATTTGCAATGTGACAACGTCGAAGTTATTTAGTTATTTATTATTCTGGTTTTCATTATTATTCATATTTATATTTTGAAAATTCTAATGAAATTTTAAAATTTTTTGATTTCATATATTTTTTTTGATGTCAGATTATTTATAACCTAATGGTGATGAATGCTGGTTGAAGGGCCCCCGGGGAATTTTTTTGCCTAGGGCCCCAACAGACTCTAGCAGCGCCATTAAAGCTAGGGTCTACAATCCTGGAGAGCTAGCAAGAGAGCTAGCAGTATTTGAAAGTGGCACCTCCTCTAAGTTCCACCCCCCCTCCCCATCCCGTCAGTGCTCCGTCCAAAGCCACTCCCCCACAAACTTGAACGCGCATCTGGCAGTGGGACTCAGCGAGGAGAAGGAGATGCCGGAGCACGACGAAGCAATTCAGCTGAATTTAGCACGGAGCAGACAGGAAGTCAAGCGCCGAAATAACAAACTACATCCAGTTACTTTTCCAAATAAAACACTCCGTGTTGACACCAGCACACATCGTGAGACAAGAGCCGTTTCTCAATAAGCGTTCTTCTCTGTACTTCTGTTCTTGTGCACTTGAAAAATGTCATCAGCGTTGGACCAAGTACTGTTCCAATTCAAAGTTCGCATCTGGCCAAGTACGGTCGAACACCCCGGATGTGTTCTTGCTCCGCTCATTTCATCGAGGATGCATCGGTGGAGACTTTGGAAAGTTACGTATCCCAGAATGCACTTTGTGATAGCAATGGCGGTAGGTTCTCCCGTCCTCCCATCCTCCGGGAGTTCGTTCTTCCAACTGAACTCCGCAAGTCCAGACTCCAGGAGTTCACAAGTTCGAACTTGGTGTACTTGGTATTGAGAAACAGCCCAACTGTATACCGTACTGCGCCGTTGCGGACTCAAACCAGAACCGGTGGGGACTGCCAGAAGGCGGAGCAAAACCGGATCGGAGCCGCAACGCAGCGGACCCCTATCCAGTGGAAATTGGGCGGACTCATTAGCGTGGCTAAAAACAACACACAAAGAAGCTTACGTTAGCATTGGGCTAATACGAGCTACAAAGGTAGCCACGTTGGCAAACCTCACATATTTCATGAAAATAACAAATCCCCCTGAAACAAAACAAATAATTACCTGTCCAACAGAAAGAGAGCAACTTCTGCATCACTTTTCAAGCCCTTTACATGCTCCAGTTGTCTACACCGCTCAAACGCGACTCGGTCCAACATCTTTCTTTATCCAGAGCCTTTTTTGTTGCAGCCTTTTCAGCCTCAGGCTTTCTTTTCTGTGCCTTTTTAGCGGTGTGAGCTGTTACTAGTAACGCTGGCTGCATTTTCTCTGCCATTGTAACCAAATGAACGTCTTCTCCTGCAACTCCATATTTCTGCAGAGTATGCTGAATATTTCCGGCATCAATGAAACGTAACGTGTGCACACGCAGGAGGAGGGAGGGACAGAACAAGACATGAAGGCATCTGACCGGCCCGGATAGCACGGATTGGTCAGCTTTTTCTCAGTCCTGCAGCTGCTACAGAGGTCCAATTATTTTTGTTCCTTTTTCTGAATACATAATGTATTGACTACTCTCAGGATAGCAGGATCATTTCACCCAGTATAACAAAATGTGTTTCTGAACAACACTACAGACCCTAGCTTTAAGTGGGACCCAGGTTCACCCATCTACTGTCCAGAGAAGTCTTCATGGAAGAGTTGCAGCCAAAAAGTCAGACCTCCGACATGGAAGCAAGGCCAAGCAACTCAACTATGCACGAAAACATAGGAACTAGGGTGCAGAAACATTGCAGCAGGTACTTTGGACTGATGAGTCAATATGTGAAATATTTGGCTGTAACAGAAGGCAATTTGCTCCCTGAACGGCTAGAGAGCGGTACAATAATGAGGGTCTGCAGGTAACAGTGAAGCACGTTCCTTGGAACACACACACACACACACACACACATATATATATATATATATATATATATATATATATATATATATACACACACACACACACGATAGCAATAGCAACACGATACAAATATACGATAAGTATATGTTGATTTATTATATATTATATTAAGATTGAGCTCACTCTAACTTATGTTGTTAGTTGAAGTTGAATAGTTGCTAGCAATGCATCATGTTGTATAACCTTATCATCCAAAGGACTTTATTATTTGTTTTGCCTACCATTTACATACCTGTGGTATCAGGCTACCATGCAAAATGCTGGCAAGCATGTGCAGAAGTTTTTCTCTTCAACATTGTGCACAGGATTTTTGGGACCCACTGATGAAGTTGTTCATTGTGGATTACAAAATGGACTGTGAATTTAACTCAGATTCCCAGAATTCCCCAGTCTTCACACCTAAGTGCAAATTCAGCATTGAGCTGCTATTGGTCAGGATGACAGACCCTGTCTGATCAGATTCCAGCTACTTCCTTTGTTCTCTCCTCTCCACCTCTCACCCCACAAGGCTGCCTACCCTCAATTATTCTTCTCCTGGATTCTTTCTTAGCCTAACAGCTGCTGAAAGTTTCAAGCTACATTTCCAGCAGTCCCAAAGAACTCCTCACTGCAGCAACACAAGGCCCTGCTAGTATTACCGATCAGTTAGCACCAGCAGCTGCAATGCAAAGCTAACTACACAATCACCAAGCAAATTAACACAGAGCTGCTATCCTTGCCAAGGAAAGGAGCAAACAGTTTCCTCCATCTGCTGTCTTTCATCTGACATTGCACAGCAAGAACACCATTGTTCAACATTGGGATCCCAACCTTCTCCCGCTTGGATCATCAACACCTTTTCTTCAAAGGCTGGTGTTTTGGTTTTATTGTGATCTCAGGTCAGGTTATGGGTCCTTTGCTTTGCTACATGGCTAATTTGATGATAGTTGAATGATGCTTCACATAGACTTAGGGTATTTGCATGCAACTAACAATCTTCTCTAACCTGACATTGTGTGACATGCAAACACACACTCCTTCAGCCTGGAGCATATAGATAGATAGATATACTTTATTGATCCCAAGCTGGGAAATTACGGAACATCACATGCAATATCACAGCCACTTGTGATATCAGTGAGCACATGATATGAGAACCAGGGCCTATCCTTTTTAGGTGATCCACAAAGATGCAACCATCTATTCAATTTTAAGAGGAAAACAGGCTAGAGGCGTGAAAAAACCTCCCTCAAATTAAAATCAAACATCTCAAACTGACCCATCCAAGCAAGTTGAACTGAGAGAAAATGATAATATTAGGTAAACAATGGGGGTCCTCTATAGGTCAAGAAATGAAACTGATGCAGTGTTCCTCAAAAATGTTTATTTAAAAAATTGTAAAACATTTTTAAACTTAAACATCCTGGTCTGGTGGTGCTGAAGGGCGGCCGTGCTACTTCCTGGTCCGTGGCTCCAAAATATTTCAGAATTGCTCCTGCAAAGACAAAACTCCTCAGGTCACCAAGCAAAATAGATCCTGAACTATGTTCCACTAATGCAGAAATTCATAATCTGTTTTTATATTAAACTTTCCAATATAAAGTACAGTGTATTTTGCAGGGTATTACAAAGTGGACTACTTGTGCCTATCTGACTATATGGTTTTAACCTATATTCTCTGGGCAGAACTAATCAATCAGAAATAGTCATAATTGGGCCTGGCTCCATTTGTGTGAGTTTTTAATACAACCCATATCTTGATTTACTTTGAAATGCAGAGCTAAATGGGACAAAGTGAATACCTGGATTCACAAATTGAATTTAGAATACAGATTTAATCAGGAGTTTAGGGCCATTTCCTTTTCAATATGCATTTCTATTTACTAGCTGCGTTCCTTTACCTATTAGCTTTTCAATTGCTTAGACATTTAGCTTCTCCTTTTAGCCTCCTCCGTGACACTTTGGTCCTTGAACTGGTAAAACCAGGTAAAACACTGCAAATTAGCCATGGGATGTAACAAGCTCTTTGATTGGGTGTTGTCGTTTGCATGTCTGAAGCGAGTGCAGTAGAGACTTCCACTGACTAAGTCGGCTTACCTCTGGTTTAGCTTAGGCTCAAACCTTTTCTCAGGGGTTGTGTCGCTCTAAAATATATTAACCATTTGTCCAACACACTGGTTCGAACTCTGGTTGTGAAACAAATTTCTCTTTAACAACGTGCAAAGTACATTACCTGCTTTCTTTTCAGCAGATACAGCAGTCTTAGATTGACAAACAATTTCTGACATTGATTATATGGTGACAGCTCCTGTTTGTGAAGTTTCCACTTTGGGGGCGGGGCTCACATGAAGTTTTAAAAGACATTCAGCAGATTCCAATCCAGTTCTAAGAGAAATATATAATAAAATATTTTGTCATGGTATTGTACAAGTTACACTGAAGTTTAGCAAAAATACTTGTTCCATTTTGTAATTTGTTCCAGCAGTACAGCAGAATGATCTATTTTCAGCCATCCATTATCTATAACTGCACATCCTCTGTAGGGCTGTGGGGGCAGCTAGAGCCTATCCCAGTGAGCATTTAGCAGAGGTGGGTTAACATGGAGTCCTGAGGGACCTGCAATGAGCTGGCGACTCGTTCAGGGTGTACCCTGGCCTACGCCCATTGTGTAAACTGGATTTGGCCCCAGTAAGCCCCACAACCCCTCTGGGGGAAAAAGCGGCAACATCCCACGACCCTCACGGACAAGCGGACAAGAAAACGGAACGGAACGGGAGAGATCGCCAGTTCATCACAGGGCTGACACAGAGACAACCATTCGTGGGTTAGGGGTTAAGGCTATTCATGTCTTTGGACTACAGGAGGAAGATGAAGCATGCAGAGGAAACCCATGCAGACATGGGGAGAATGTGCAAACTCCACACAGAAAGGCCCTGGGTTCAAACCCTAAAGACTTTTTCTAGGCAGCAACAGTGCTGACATCCTCATTGTTTGCAAGGCATTAGAGTGACCCTCCCTTCTGCACAGCTTCTCATCAGTCCATCAACCTTAAGCATTTCTGATTTATTGATCACCAGATCGTTGTTCCGCCTCTGCTCATGTGTGTTTTCTAGTTTAATTCCTTTCTTCTCATGCTCCATGATCATTGGCCCATGTGCCAACCTAACATCAACCTCCCAGCCATCTTCTTTGCCAGCCACACTTACCATCATCTCTTCCACACTTCCGATTCAGCAGCCTCGCCAACATTCAGCCTCACCTGCTGCCTTAACACCTGATTTGTCATTATTCATCTCATTCCTTCGTGATTGTGTTAAACTTACTTCTTTATCACCAAAATCCACCCACTATCTGTGTCCTCCTCTTGGTTTAAAACATATCTAGTAAGAACCTTCTCATTTCAGTAATTTTTTACTTTAAAAACAAAGGTCTGACAAAAGAAACAAAACAACTGGAAGTTCAAGGCCATGATAATCTTTCATTTTTTTAAATCTTTTTGGGATCCAGAGTATCTGAATTTGTTGCCACTTTAAGCATGGCTTTTGCTAATCTACTATTCTGGTTCGATTGTCTAGCGTCCAATATACTCTGCACTGATGGCTGGTGATCTCCATTGATAAATTGTCCAAGCCGTCTTCTGTAGAAACAATCCTGCTGCCACTCTTTGTACAGTTTCACTGTCCCAACTTCTTGTTGGAGAACTTCCTCGGTTTCTGCCATGAGTATTCTGTTTCTTTCAGCACCTTCTGCCATGTACCAGTCTCCTCCTCTGATTGATTCAGTCAGCTCTTTGCGCTTGATGAAAGGCTCCCATTGGCCTGGGTTCCTGAGGAGAGTGTCGGCCTCCATAGATCGGAGGCGTTGTGCTTCCAAAATGATCTCTTCTTCACTAGCCTCTGGTTTCATGCCTCGTGCCAAAGCATGGAACAGGCAGTTCTTGTCCTCACTATTGATTTTCACTATCTGGTTATTAATGTGCACATCATAATGTTCATCTGGGTAGTGGTCACTCTTTGGTCTGCAGATGAGTGTCACAGTTTGAATGGCGGGATCAGTGTTTGGGCTCAGCTCCTGCATTTTGGTAAGATTACCATGGCTGTCTTGTGTTAGGAGGACAACCTTAGTGCCAGTGGCTTCTGAGAGGACTCTGATGTCGAGGATGTTGCCTGCAGTCTCTGAATTCTTTATGTTTTCAGCGTGTGACTGTGAGCGTTTACTAGCATCACCTGCATGTTTTGAGTCTTTGGGCATGTGTGCAATGTATCTGTTGTTCTGTCCAGCTCTGAGTTTTTCCTCTGTTCTGTCACTCTTTAAGCCAGTTCTTACATGACGGCCAATGATGCCATTTACTTGGCCTTGAACATGTGAAACAAAGTGACTGGAGAACTTCTGGTGGAACACTTCTACTAAAGCATCAGCCACTAAAGCACTGATAGTGTTGGCTAATTCTTGCTTGAATTCCTTAAGCATAGGAATCTCTGTTTCTGACAGATCAGATACCTTCACCTTCTCTGAAGAAACTTTTTCTGTTTTAAATGTATTTAGCTGATCGTGAAGGTTTGAGAAAAACTTGCTGGATAGGGTGAGTGCTGCACGCATAGCGTCTGCTGCCAGCACTACCAAGTGTGCACTTTTTATCAGTTTCAGAATTGAAGATGCTTTTCCACTGTCCTCTGCTTTAGCTCTGTTAATCACTGCAGAGAAGGAAGAGTTAAGCTTGTTCTGCCAGTCGAGGTCTTCATAGAAAGGTTGCACTGCAGTGTTGCTTAACTTCCTAAAGATGCCCAGAAGTTCACTCCTTGTCTTCTCATTCTTCAGGAGATCATTGAGTTGTTTTTTATCTTCAAGATGTGAGAGGATGATGTGATCTACTAATGTAGAGAAGGGTTCCTTTTCCATATTGGATTTCACTTTATCAACAATTCCTTCTTCCACCTTAGTTTTGATGCTGTCCAGTATTTCTTTCAGGATTTCATTTTCTACCTTGCCTAATCCATAGGTAATGGTTTCTTCCACCATTCTTTTAGTAGTGTGCTTCACTGCATTCTTCATATTTGTCTTTGTTACAACACTCAAACTGTCTTTGGAGAGAAACTTTGGCATCGCCTTTAGCTTTCTGCCGAATCCTTCAACTAACATTTTAGATGCTTTGAAGCCCTTTGCAATCAGCTTTCCAACTCCAAACCCAATGAGAGAAACACCAATGGAAATGGCTTTTTCTATAGCCCACGGCTTCCAGCTGAATTCTCCTGTCACCATGGACTCTATGCCAGAGATGCTGTCTGATACCCCCTCAGCGATGAGTCCCATGCCAACTTGAGCAAATGTGCCAAACGTAAAAGCAGTTAGCAATGCTCCTCCAATAATCTGTAAAACTCCAAGAAGAAACACCAGCAGACCTTCCCATGAGAATCGAGGCTCCTCCTCCACAGAAAACACATATTTCAGACCTCGACTGTAGAGGTTGTAGGCTTCCACTTGGAGATCTTCATCAGCAGTCGATACCAGGGAGAAAATTGGGGATTTTTTGGCAATTGCATCTCTCCCTCTTTCTCTTATTTCATCAAGCTTTTGGATAGCCTCTTTAATGTTTTTGTCGAAGTAATTCAACATGCTGCACTTTGTTGTCAACTGTTTTTCGAGGCTGGTTGGGTCACTGTTGGTTGAGTTTGCAGAAGACATTTTTACAAACTGCAGACAGACTATGGATTCCTCACTGAGATACTTCAGAGACTCCTGTGCCTTCATTAGATCATATTTGGCCTTAGCAAGGTAATCTGCCTTCTTCTGCTGTATTGTGCAATATGCATGATTGTAAAAAGCTGTGGCTGCCCAACTTTCATCTAGTTTCATGGCTTTTTCAAAGAGCCTGGTGCTGACGTCCCATTTTTTTTCACTCAATGTGACATTTCCAAACTTGATGTAGTGATAAATGCTAGAACATGGTGAAGTCTGACTCTGAGACTGACTCTTTGCTGATGACAAATTATCTTTCAAACTCTTTTGCAATTCATTTCTCTTCAGCTGGTCAATTTCTTCTGATTTTGTTTGCAACCAAATCCCCCAGAACTCATTCATGACGTCAACAACAACTCTTTTCTCATCTTCATCTGTGTCCTTATAAATGACTTGAAGAGTTTTGAGGTACTCTGAAAACAGATCCTCGCGCAGTTTCATCTCAGTGACATCGTTCACCATATAATTCATCTTCTCTGCTGCCAGTCTATCTCTTGTGCTCTTGGCTTCCTCCAGAGAAGACACCATCCTGAAGGACGGCTGCAGGGGTTCGGTGGACATGATTATCTGAGCAGATCCAGGTTTACCTTTGCGCCCGGTTCGTCCAAAAGCCTGGAGCTCCACTCTTGTGTTCTCAGGAAGGAAAGAGATGATCACAAATAATCCTCCATTGCTATTTACCTGTTTGGAAACTTTTATGTCTGTGCCACGCCCGGCAAGGTTTGTGGCAACAATGACATCACCAGGAAGCAGTTCTTTATCTATTTTGCTCAAACTGTCTTTGTCACTGCGGCAGTAGAGAAGGATTTCACCTGGGATGCTGCTTTTGAGCTCTTCGTAGATCTCTTTGGCTTTGTTTATTGTTTCACAGATCACCAGGGCTGCTCTTCCATCTCTGTATGGATTTGGGGAAACCTGAGCCAAAACCACACGTTTTATTTCATTTTTCCACTCTTCAACTGAAGTCTTCAGAGTACCTTTTACCTCAAACAACTTCTTCCTGTTGAATGTTGGCATTTTGCAGGCAGAAAGATTTGGATATAGGTCCTGCAAAAACTGAATGTCTGTTTCGCTCCCAAGTGTCCCTGTTGTTCCATATATTTTCCCATGGTACTTTTGAAAAAAGGAGATGTTAGAAACATAGTTTGTCACTGTTGAAATTGTGCTCAGTTTGATTTGGTGTTTAATCTCAACAAACTGCTGCAGACCATCACCCCATTTCTTGTTCAGTTCTACAATACCAGTAGACCTGAAATCCACTGGACAGACATTGTCATTTTCAACAACATATTCCCGTCCTTCCCTCAGTTGCATAGCCAGAAAGGCATTCTGAACCCACACTGACACTTTCTTCTCCACCAGATTCTTCAAGAATCCAGGCATGCTGATTTTGTCTTTATTGTTGGGACATGGGGTGTACTGAATCTTCTCTGAGAGTAGCTGTGCAATAGGCTTGATGAGAGTTTCTTCTGAATCATAGAGCGGACAACACAAGCCTTCCTCCAAGACAAGAAATGTAAGCTCTGGGATGTCCTGGTTGTTGTACGGGCTGTGCTTTCTAGGACAGAGCATTCCCTTGTCGTCTAAAGTGTAAACGGTAAAACCATAGGGGACATAGTCCTCAAGTTCTTGGAAAAAATCTATCACAGAATCCTGACTCACAGTTTTCAGTTTCCTAAGAACTTCATCCTTTTCAGTTTGGCAGATATACTCTGTAAATCCTTTTGGCACAGTGTTGCATTCTTCAGCAATATGTAAAATATCCGCTGGATCTTTAATGTCAGTTTCTTCTGTGTTTATTGAGTCATAGATTGCCTTGAAGAATGAAGCAGGAGGACCACGTACAAATGTCTGGTGCCCTGCAGACAGGAAGCCATACTGGCTGACGTGGCCCCAGATCATGGCCAGAATAATGTTCAGGTGCTGCATTGAGACCAAGGGGCTGGACAGGTAGGTCATCTGCACTCCTTGATCCAGCAGCAGTGAGTCCACTTCATCAATTATGATGCACTGATAGCTGCGATCAGGCCTCACATCCTTCATCTCAAATGTCTGACGAAGGTGATCTGCAGCAAAGGCTTCAATAGTTCCATAGACGATGTCCTTCTGGTAGCATTGTTTTCTATCTTCATCTGTGGTTTTATTTGTGTTTGTGTCAGCTGTTATGCCAAAGAACTTGTAGAAGTTGTTCCATTCTTCTGCATCTCTTTGACATAACACAGAAGAACTGGACACCACATCCACTTTCTCACCTCTAAGCACTCTCAACGCTGCGAACATGGCTATAACACAAGATTTTCCTTCTCCAGTGCCCATCTCCAGGAGCTTCCCAGTGTCAGACAAGGCCAAGAGGCACCAGCTGATCATCTGAGTGGCTCTGGGCCACCACTTCCCAGCAGCCTTTTTCAGGTGTACAGCATTGCATAAGACTGCCAGCAACTCCTGAAGGTCTTCTTTGTCCCTGCTGTCACTTCTACTCCTAATTCGCTGCACATCTATGTGCTTTTTGATTTCATCTGTTTTTATCAGGTGTGTTACATGAGTGACTACACTGTATGATTTAGTCAGTATTTGTTCATCAATGTCTTCTGTCTGTCGAATTTCATCAAAAACAGTGTCAATGCTTTTTATGTTTTCATCACTGAGATTCTTTTCTAAATGCAGAATCAGATTCTCAGTTAAAAATGAATCTAAGAGCTGAAGGAGGGATTGGTTGTTCTCATTTTTCCAGTTGGAAGACACCTGATATTTTGCCATCAAATGTAAAATCTTCATGATAGAAATACAGCCTTCATCGTGTTGGTGGTCAGTTAATGCTCCAAGGAGGTTTAAGGACTCGACTGGTGACCAAAGTCCTTGTTCTCCAAGATTTGAAACCATCTGGAAGAGTTCTTTGGTTAGCTTGTCTGAGGCTTGGAATTTCTCCACACAGGCAAATAAAACCTCCAAACACCATTTTCCTGCAGGGGGTGTGTTTTTCTCATTTCCTATTTCTTCAGATACCACTCTCAGGAGAGCCTCAAGAAAGGTCAGCATGAAGACCTCATGAGAAGACAAAGCCTTTCCAGTGATTTTCTTTGAAATGGTGATGATTTTAATGTCAGTGTGTGTGTCCTTGTTGAGGTTGATGTGGAGCACCTTAAAAAGAGCCTTAATAAACCTGTGTCTCAGTTCCCTTACTTCATTGTAATATTTACCCATGAGGCTTTGCAGGACCTCTGCAGCAAACACCAGGCAGTCATTGTTCTTGAGCCTTGTAAGTTCCAGACTATGGGAAGCACTGAGACATTTTTCTTCAATGATGAATCCACGACTGAGCTGAGGGCTCCCTGTTTCCATCACCTCTACACCGTGTTGAATGTAATCAGACACAAAGTCATCCATGGTACCATACACAATGTCTGCTTCATAGATGTCCTGGAATGATGCACCAGTTGTCTTCCTGTTTGTGTTAACAGAAATTCCAAGGTGCTTGTAGAAGTTGGACCACTCCTTAGTTTGCTCTTCCGAGTGAATGTCAGAGCTCAGCACAATATCCAGTTTGTTTCCCATGCAGACTTGTCTGGCAGCAAACATGGCTTTGACACACGGGTCTTCTTCCAGACCGACCAGCTGAGGTGCTTCACTCTTCTGAGTAAGTACCAATGCACACCATCGCAGCATCTGCTTCACTGTGGGCCACCAGCCTTTTGTGTCAAAAACTGCTTTGCACAACTGAGACAGAGAGTTCTGTAAGTCAGCTTCATTCAGTGTTTCACATTCAAAGGACTTGTTCATTAATGGTGCATCTTTTGGTATATTTTCTGAGTATTTTAGGACACCCGTGATAATGTTTCTAAGCACATCAATCACATTATCATTCAACTTCCATGACACTTTTAATTCTGCCAGATCTGTAGCCAGACTGCTCTCATCTTTCCTCTTTTCGAGATCCTGATGGAATCTCTCAGGGCCAGCACTGTCTAGAGCCTGGAAGAGAGAGCGTCCAGACTCATCTGTCCACTGTGGTGATATGTCATACACTTGTACCAATGTCAGGACTTTTGATATTGAAACATCGTCTGTATGTTTCTGTGACAGAGCTTTGAGCAGAGTCAGTGCCTCCGTTGGGGTCCATTGTTTGGTTTGCACCAGTCTGAGGAGTATTTCAGTGGATTCTGAGTGGGTCATATTTAGATTTGTGAGTGTGGATAAGAGAAGCTTCAAGCACTGAATCTCCATCTTTAAAACAAACACACTGGCTCCTCCAACTGCACTCTGCAATGATGATGTTAGGGTGCCCAGGAAGACCATCAGAAAGAGTTGCTCAGTGGAAAGCTCGTCTTCAGCCCATCGCTTGGCGATGAAGACTGCGTCATTATCGCTGCTGCCATAGTCAGAGAATAAGTGCATTAGGTTCAGATACAGGGCTTGAGTCAGAAGGAAACTCTCAAAAACATTACATGCTGATTCACTGATGGACTCCACCAGGGACTGCACATGACTGGAGACGCTTTGTAGGGAAACTCCCTGAGATATCTGAGGACACAGAATACACAGCTCTGTGATGAACACCTGAGTGTGCTGCAGAGTGCTGAGGGATGGATGAGCATTAATCCATTCATCAAACAGAAGTTTGTCCAAGACTGACAGGATTTTCCCCAGCTGATCAGCTGTCAGTCGGGTCAGACTGAGATCTGGCACTGGGATACTGCATTTCATAGAGAGGATGTCTAGCAGTTCATCACTGTCCACTAGATGTCTTTTCAGAATATCTTGCCTGGACTTGTGTTCTTCTAAAATGTTGCTGCACTGTTGCTTCTCAACAGCTCGCTGATAGGATTCTGCCAGTCTTTGATTCAATTCTTCTCCTCTTCTCTCCTCCTCTCTCCTCTGGCTCTCTTCTCTTCTCCTCTCCTCTTGACTTTCTTTTGGTGCTTTGTTTCCCATTTTTGATGATTTATTTAGAAGCTTGTGATGATTTTATTGTTTGAGTTCTGTTTTCTGAAAGAAAAAAAAAGTTCATACCCATTAATATATTTGTGATATCCAAATTAAAGCCACTTTGATAACTGTGGCTGCTACAAGAATTTCAAGACTTGCATTGTCCTTTATTTATGGACTGTGTCCACTGAGTCTGTTGTTGGTCAGGGTCTCTGCTTGGTATTGCTGTCAGTACTCTGCCAAGTTGTAATTATGATTCAGGGACAGATATTAAGTTGTTTTGAGTTTTTGTTTGATTTGTCCATTTTCCAGATTGGTGTCTTAATTTAATAATTTGGTTTACTCTGATTGGTGGCTGGAATGCCGTGCTGGTCTGATGTTGAACAGAACTGTTTATTTTTTGATCAGTGCAGCTCTGGACAAGCTGACAAAAGGGGCTTTTTGGGGGTTCAGTTTAGGGCTGGGCGATATGGCCTCAAATCAATATCACGATATATTGAGCAACTCACCTCGATAACGATAAATGAACGATAAGTAACCCCCCCCACCCCCCGCACCTAAAAAAAAGGGAAAAAAATCCTGTGTATTTACAGAAATGCCACTTTAAAGGACTGTAAAACTACATTGTAGTTAAGATTTATATTATTTATTTAGTAGTTTAGAACAACTGATAAACACACGATTGAACAGCTGAAAAGCACAGATTACTTGAAATGACAACAACTGAACAAGTTTAGTTTTAAATTTCCTTCAAACACAAAGTAAGCCTATTAAAAATACAGTCCCTAAATTCTAAGCCTCTCGCTTCTCGATTTTTTTATTTCTTCGAATTGAATCATGTGGTTGTATTGCAGGTGGTGGAAGAGGTTGGATGTAAATAAATAAACATTTTGAGGAATTCAGAATCAGAATCTAAGACATGAGACAAAATAGTGGAGAAGTTGACATTGCTGCTTAATAATATGTTAACCTCTTGAGCATTAGAGAACTTTTTTTTACCATTATTTTCTTTATCATTATATATTTTTGATAGACACAGAATCTGTTTCAGAAGTCAGTGGGTCACATGACATAGAAGCTATTGAGAAAAAAAATCAAGATTTCTGTATATTAATATTCATATAAAATAGAGGAAGCACTAAAGTACAATAGACATAGCTGTGTCTCATTCGTCCAGTCTACTAATACAATCTGCTGCTGGAGTCTCTGGGCCCCATGACATGGAAGATATTGAAAGAACTGCAATTATTTTGTATTAATATATTTATAAGTAATTTGATGACAGTCCTTAAATCAGTTTCCAGCGATTCAGTGCCATGTTCTGGGAGGTGAGCTGACCGTCCTCCTGCTGCTCACACTGGGTGAACCTCAGTTGCGGCTGGACCCGAGCACAGCTTAGAATCAAGCCCGACCCGAGCCCGTGCACGTTGTGTCCGAGCCTGGCCCGACACATTGAATGTAATTATGAGCCCGAGACCGATTTAAACCCGACAACTGTTGAATACGTGGGCTGTTATAACTGACGTTCTCGACTACAATTGCGAGTTGTTTGAACTACAGAAATCTTAATGAATAATGCAACAAGTGCCGCGCTTAATGCACTCGACAAAGCCGACACATGTTATTATCACGGCCCACGACTTGTTTAAAATGGATCCACACCTCCGACTTTCCTCCAAACTTGCTCAAAGGTAATTCTACTGTTTTTATTTTTTTCTTTACATCTTCAGGCTCCATGTTGCAAGCTACACAATCAGTGATGCCGGTAACACGTTACTCTAATCTGACCACTTTTTTAAGACTAATGTAGCGCGTTAATATTTCCGAACCAGTTATCAGATTAAAGTTACTTATTCAAGTCACTGTGCGTTATATTAGTTTTGTCATTTTCCTTAGTAAAAATATATATTTTTGCTTTCTTCTTGCGTCCCGGGG
>CAEMYA010001703.1:0-11481 GCA_903131615.1 Diplodus sargus | reverse complement strand
GGGTCACGTATGCGAGAAGTCATGTTTTTCAGCTTGAGGTCACTCATGTGTAAGACCATGCAGAGACACAAATGCAAACAACAATGGAGGGAGGAGAGAGATACGCGTTTTCTAGCTGGAAATACAGTCATTATTTTGAGTGAATAAAAAACAAAACACAAATGTTTGAACAATGGACCGGCCCGGCCGAGGACAGTGGCCTGTTGCAGCCTTTGAACGCAGCATCATTACACAAACTGTCCGTGACTCACAGCGAGAGTGGGTTCACTTGATTACTAACATGGCATAGCTGGTGTTGCATCAGCGGGCGGAGTTTGCCATCAAATTAATGTAAAATAAACACATTGGTATACGCCGGGGTAGATTAATCAAGTGGACCTAATGTTTGAGTATTGGACGCTTGAGAGCTACTGCGTTCCGCTGGATTAAATAAAAGTGGAGGGGACAAAAACGGGATTTCGGAAAGTGGGGGGGACATGTCCCCCCATCCCTAGTGGATGTTATGCCTATGACACCGAATATACCGCCATGGCCAAAATTACGTCGGTTATCGTCGTAAAATTTTGGTATCTGTAAATTTCCGGTTTATCGCCCAGGCCTAGTTCAGTTCTTAGATTTGTAGTGTTTAAAGCTCAGTGTGTCTTGAGGGCTTGGTTTAAGATTTGACCATAATATAGGGGTTCCTTTTTTAAAAACATATTCAATGGGTAACTCTCTCACTCTCTCTCTAACTTTCTCTACTGATGAGCCAAACAACTTCCACTTCTTTCCCATGAACCATGTTTCAAGCTACATTGTGTTGGAATCAACAGTCATTACTCCTGTGAGCTTTTGTCGACTCTGGTGCAGATAAAAAGAAAAAAAAAAAAAGATTGGTGTTTCTATGGAACTTCTTGATTTTTATGTAGAGGCAACACTCCTTTAGATGGAGGACTTTTGGCCAGAGTAAGTTCATCTCATTCCTTCTTTAAATCATTGAGAACACATCCAATTCCATGTAATAACCTCTCCCAATACATCTGTCATTCTCCCTGTCAACACCCCTGGCTGAAAGAATATCATGCTTCCTGTGTTTATAACACTTAGGTGTTACTTTTTCAGAGAGTTACACCATAGTGCAGTATTTTGTGTTTTTATGTGTTGTAAGTTGCAAATGTCATTCTCACACCACTAACGGTAAATTTAGTTGTAGTTACCAGAAAATGTCAGCGGGGGAGATATTTTGAGATGACAAATGTTTATGTTGACTTGTGTGTTGTTAGGTGACAATGATTATGCACTCTACTTGTATTGAAACTTAATAATAGAAATATTATTATCTAAGATTAAGTCAAATCTTATTTTTGATGTGCTTCCAACATGAGTTCTGTCTTGTAATACCTATGTGGTAGAGTTTGAATGGCTGTATTCATGTATTGTATGTGGGCTAATGTGCTGTGAAAAACACAAAGGAACTTAGGTAAGGAGTTCATCCAGAAGGGGGTTGATGAAGCCTCTTCTGTGTATAAGTTTTTGACCTGAGGTTTACATTTGATACAACATGTGTATCATGAGATGGAGAGGGAGATGTGTTTTAAGGGAGATCATATGTATTCTTGCGACTGTTAGAAATTGTATGTATTATTCCAAATTATTATGAAAGCTGAGGAAAGATTGCCTCTCCTCAGTCACCATCTATGCTCCCTTGGTGAGTGACTCTCGCTTGCAAGCAATAAATAATGTCTAAAAGAAATATTGTGTTGGAGCTTAGTGTTTGACCAATTCTCATCTGCAATAGACAAGCGACTGATTTACAGTTGCCACGACAATTTTGGGGGCTCGTCCGGGATGTCTAACTTGAGGAGTTCCTGAGATACACTCTGACAGGTTAAGCCTACAACCTCTCCCCAAGAGAGGATTGTTAATCAACTAGTGGGGAGGAGAGGAGGTGCCTGATTCAGATGTGTATCATGGATTCCTCGCCAGAGCATCCTGAGGGACAATGAATGGATGAATAATGTTTATTCGGACATGTTAAAAGACAAACTAAGGCAATAAAAAAAAGCAAACAAGCTTTGAAAACATCAGGCATACAGCAAAATCACTAAAGCCCACCAGAGACAAGCAAACAAACAAACAAGCAAATATTTCATGTCCGAAGAGGAGCAGGAAGGAAGTGTGAACTTATTAAGTCCTACCCCTTTTTATATCTATATTTCATTTTTAACATTATGATAATCATTCTTTTTTCTGTTTCAATTATCAGGCACAAATCAAGCATGAAATCACAGATTCAGATCATAGAGATAACGAATAAGACATACTTAAATAACAGAACAACCTACGCATCGTATTCCATCATAAATCCATTCAGTCTGTTGTCTTTGAACATTCGTTTAACCTTATTTAATGATGTACATGTTTTAATGTACATCATTAAATATGTAATGTACATGTTTTCAGTTCCTTGTTACAATTATTCCATAAGGTGACTCCTTTGACTGTAATACAGCATTATTTTGTGTTTGTTCTCACTAGTTGTTTCTTGAATATATTGGTTCGCCTCAGGCTGTACCAATTTTCTCTCAATTACAAGGAGCGGTACAAGGTGTATAGTGATTTCAGACACTCTCTCAATGACAACATTGTTTATCATGAGTTTCCTTTTTGAGTTTATTGGTTGATTTCCTTCGTCTCTTTAATTTTTTAATTTCAGTCTCAGCTGTAACCATGAGTTGTTCCAAGTTATTGCGACAACAGAGTAGATTAGTATCATCTGCAAACACAATTGTTTTTAATAACTCAAAACCTTACATATGCTGTTTATATATAATATAAATAACATTGGTCCTGAATTGCTTCTGAAATTGAGATTTAAAATTAAATTTAATTAATTTGTACGTACTGATACCTATTCTCCAGGTAACTGCCAACCCAGAATAGTGCCACCCCTCTGACTCCATATCTATGCATTTTCTTTAATAAGAAGTCATGGTCGACAGTGTCAAATGCTTTTTTTTAGATCTAGGAATATTCCTATTGCATATTCTTTTTTCTCTATTGCAGTTGTTATTTCTTCAACAAATTCCATTAATGCAAGTGAAGTTGTCCTGTTAGCCCTAAATCCATATTGCTGATCACAAACAATTTAAAAGGTGAGGACACAATATTTCATTGGAAAAGGAGTTCGTATATATGTATAAAAATAAGAATAAAAATAAATGATGTGGGGAATTGCTGACATCTCTGGAATTTTGATTATTTTCTCAATTTAAATTGTTCAATATGGGAAAAATCTAATTAAACTTAAGGGGTTAAAAATTGAATATGAAGGCTGTAGTGGTGTCAACAATAATCGATTCGGCGATGCATTGCAATGTGGGGCATGCATGATTCAGCATCGATGCGGCAACGTGCCATAATCGATTATGTCACTGTTTATTTTCTGGCCTTGAGTGGACAATAAAGTTATGAAATTTCAATTCCCTCCAGGGGCATTTCCGGAGCAACGTTGCGATGACATGCACAGCATGTAGCTACATGCTAAGTGGCAGCACTAGCTAGCATAACAACAACAGCATCAGGACCGCATTATTGGTGAGCCGTCCCAGTGTGAACGGATAATCCGGAGGCGCGGAGCGAGGGCGTGCCGGTCTGACAGTCTGATAACTACACAGGTCCTTCACTCAGCTAAATACAGAGAAATGTTCCACAAAGCAACGTTACAGGACCGAACAAAAGTAACGTAGTAACTGTAACTGTCTTTGGCAACTTATATGAAGGAAACAAATACTGCAGCTGTACGTGGAGAAGTGTCCGTCCTCCCGCCTGTCCTACTGACTCTTCCTCACATTTCTGCTCAAAAAACAGCGTCTGCGACCGGCAAACAACTTTAACTCGCCGAGTGTTTGTGATGAAAATAAATCACCGAGACTTCAGGGAACTTTCCCCCAGAAAACAGCCTCCGTCCCCGCGAGTGACAGAGTCAGACAGCGTCCTGTTTACTGATGGTGATTATGTATAATTATGTAGTTTAGCGCGAAAAACTTAACAAACTTAAGTCACTTTCCAGGATGTATGGTGGGTCAGGATCTCAATCACTACACATTATAACAGCATCCATATGATTATAAACTGTCTGCGGGTTTGGATTAAGAGAGGAGAACACCTGGGGAAACAGGAGAGTGATAATACACACATAGCAGCCAATAAAATCTGTTGTTCAATATCTGACTGCTTGTATTGCCTCATGACTGATGAAAAATTTGCCTTGTTGTGTGCAGTAGAATTTTGATGCATCGCAATGCATCGCAATGCATCATAGAATCAAACTGAATCGAATCGTTACCTGGTGAATTGTAATCGAATCGAATCGTGAGGGCAGTGCCAATGCACACCCCTAGAAGGCTGTGTGAAGATTATATGTGATGGGTATGGTGACTGGACATCTCCTCCGTCACCGTCTAGGCGCTATTGGTGTGTGACTCTTGCTTGCAAGCAATAGAGAACGTCGAGATGAAATATTGTGTTGGAGCTTGGCGTTTGACCAGTTCTCATCTGCATTAGACAAGTGACTGATTTACAGTTGCCACGACAAGATATAGTTAATTAAAGCTGCAAGCAGCGATGAGCGGGCCCTCACAGATGTCTGCATGTGCCTCACCAACCTTGGCATGTAGATTCAAACTCATGAGTACTTTAATTTGATACCATTACTGCCCTCAGGTGCGGCACAACAGTTCAGTAGCGGCCCTTAATGGCTTTTCCCATTCTGTACGTACAGACAAACTCCTACGAACATTGATATCTGCCTTTTCAGGTCTGGGCCTTTTCAGTGACAAGATGGCTCCACAGCACCGCCTCGAAAATGTCAAGCTTGAAGACCACAAGATTTCAAGCTTGAACCCTGCCACCTACATGCACATACATGAATGACATTGGGTATGCAAATGTATCAGGACCAGATGCACAAAAAACCCTCTTAGATCCGTACCCTCAGTCCAACAGGAAGTCTGCCATTTTGAATCAGAGTTCAGATTTGCCACCAATTGGCGCCATTTCCATGCCTCGCACATTAACAAACTCCTCCTATAGATTTAACACCACAGACTTCACATTCAGTCAGTATCATCCTCAGACCTTTAAGATGAAAAGTTATCAAAAACTTTCACATCCCTTATCACCGGTGGGCGTGACAGTGTGGTCGATTTCGATTCTTCACCGTAAAGTGGGGTGGCAGATAAGATACTGGGTCATGATCATTCATATGAATAGATTTGGAATATCCCTTGCAGTCCCAGCTGAGCTCTAACATTCAGCTTGTGTCTGATGGGGATGTCAGGAAAAGACCAATGTTTGATGCAACCTTCTATAAAGACAATGTTGAAATAAATGAGCAACAGGTGTTGCCACAGATCACCCGAGGCCCAAGGAAGGAAGGGACCTGGGTGAGGCATTTGCAGGCTTTTTAAAAAAACACATCCAAGAATGATCAAGAGATGCGTATGTTTGAAGTTCTGAAAGTATTAAGTGGCAAGCCCAGGTTGATCATGATGATAGAAGGATGGTCCAGGAGCGTGGAAGGCTACCTGGACCAAAAGTATGTAAGCTGGATGATCAGCAAGAGTTTCTCAGTTCACCCTGGGGTGACTCATATGTGTTTGTTCTGTGTTTGTGAATAAACACCTTTTGGACTGAAGACATGCTGTTTCATCTCTGATTTAAGACTCTAACTGTTAGTACGTTTATCGTTAAGTTAAGAAAAGTAGTTGCCCACTACAAAAGCAGGAAGTCCTTATGACTCCAACATACACTTTCCCATCTCCACCAAATTGGTCACACATGTAGATGGTTTCGCCCTGAATACATCTATGCATCAATACTGTGTCATATCCATAGCGCCATCCACTGGACACAGGAAGTCAGCCTAGTATCAATCAATCTGACTTTATTTATATAGTACTTTTCATACAGATAGCATCTAGCACAAAGTGTTTTACACAATGAATGCAAGCAAAAAAAAGCAGAAGTAAAACCAAAACCAAAAAAACCAAAAACCAAAAGTGCGTATCCACGGCAGTTTTTGGGTCATGTTCAGGCAGTGAAAAATGCGATGATTTGGGACGAAAAAGTGGTAATTCAAAAAACAGTAGGAACCTGCGCCACCTAGTGGTCATGAGGCAAAATTTTGCACAGAGGCTCAGGGCCTCTCGGGGAAGTAGTCACCTGAGTTTCATGTCATTGGGACATGTCATTGGGACAGACCAGTGTGGAGATATGCAACACTTTGTGTTTTGAGCAAAATGTACAGGAAGTTGTTATTTAATAACTTGAGTATTGTTTGGAATATCACAATTCTTTTAATAACTTTTTGTCAGGAGAATCCACAGATGCTGTGTGCAAAGTTTCGTGCAAATCTGAAACGCGCCTGAGAGGAGTTCGAAAAAGTAGGTTTGCTACACTTGCGAATTTGCGGGAAAAAAACGTAGGTTGAAATGGCCGTGGCCTGAAACACGAGATTCAGCGTAATTCAGTAAACGCGTGGATATACAGTTTTTGAATGCGCGACAAAGTACATGGGAGTTATAAGCCAAAACGCACTTTCCTTGATTGTAGCACCACCTCGCGGTGGAAATTGAGGATGACAATAAATTATGACATTTTTTGGCAGGTGTGACGAGTATTCCAAGTTTGGTGAGTTTTGGTGCATGTTAAGGCTGTGAAAAATACGATGATTTGGGACGAAAAAGTCGCAGGTTGAGACCTGCTCGGGCCCTAATAAGCTTTGATGCACAGAAAGCGTTCGATACTGTAAATTGGGACTTTTTGTACAAAATGCTATTTGTAATGGGATTTCATCCAAAATGTGTAGATTAGGTCTGAGTTATTTACAGAAATCCCAAGGCACGTGTCAGGGTAAATGGATGCTGTTCTGAGTTCTTTGACCTACAGATAGGGGTGAGACAAGGGGACTGTCTTAGTCCCCTTCTCTTTGCTATAAATATCTAACATCTATAAAACGGAATTACAAAATAAAAGGCATAAAAGAAATGGGAAATAAGTATATCTATATACACAATAAATCTCTTTATGCGGATAATATCCTGACATATACAGCATAAGTGACCCAGTATCTTATATATGTCCCTGCACTGTTAGACACCTAAAAGAACTGTTTATCAAACTAACCAATCAAAATCAGAGGCAATAATGTTAGTTGAACATTGGCCAATTCAATTGTCAGGAAGGCTTGATTTTCAATGGCCTAAAGGATTTAGATATCTGGGAATTATTATCACAACTGACCTATCAAAGTTTTTTAAAGTAGAGCCCGACAATAAAGGAATTTCAAGGCCGATGCCGATACTAATATTTGGTGATTTAAAAATCCAATATTACGATATATCAGCCGATATATATGTTAAAAGAAAATAAATCCAGAAACGCGTAACAAAACATAAACAGATTTCGGTCACAACAGAACAGAGGAACATTAAAATACATTATAGGGTTTGTGGCTTTCTAAACATGAGTGTTGCCAACAACGACACTGTAGAGCAAGGTTGCACACACTGTTTTAGCTACTTTTAAAATGACCAGGTCGAAATGATCTACCTACATAAAAAATATTAAACATCTTTTTATTTATACATACACTGAGTATCTCTCTATAAAAGCAAGGAATCTCTGTCTGTGTGTGTGTGTGTGTGTGTGTGTGTGTGTGTGTGTGTGTGTGTGTGCCTCAAACATCTCTGCGGATCAGGATCAGACTGACCTTAGAGTTTCAACATGGCTGCTGCTTGGCTCAGTGGTGTTCAACGTCACATTTGTTTGGACTGCAGAGATACCGTTAATAAATTATTTCATAAATGCTTTACAATGCTGCAAGCATTGTCCACCGAGCCACCACAGTCACGTGCGCACCAGAGCCAATGACTGCAGATCTCAAGCCTACGACATACGTTAAGAAACAAGCGGATTTATACCTGCGGTGGCGCGAGCTGGACCGGGATTTTGCCGACGGCTCGGTCCCGTTCTGTTCTGTGCATATAAACTGACTGCTGTGGATTTATGAGACTAAACGAGTCCGGACCGAGTCTGTTAGGGTCTGAGGAGATGCAGAGACGCGCGGACAACAAAGTGGAATCGGAATCTGTGGATGTTCTTGTGTAGCTAGCTGCTAGCCGCTAGCCAACCCACACGGCCCACCTACCGAGTCGACGGACCGGACTTAGCAGCATGTCCAAATCCGGACTTAGGGTAAATAATGTCCGCCATGCTTTTTCGCGAACATTGCCATCACGTTTGCTTTGTGTCTGGTGCAGAAGAAACTGTAAAAACTGGCTTTTTTTCACGAAAGTGTCCAAGCAGCAAGTTTGGTTGTTGAGGAACAGGAAGTTGTGTGAGGGACGTCGGTGGATGAATGACAGGCAACAACGGTCGGTGTAGAGACAGCGATATTGAGAGTTGAGAGATTTGTGACATTTAGCGTGTTTGGAGTGTATAGTTAATGTGTTATGTAGTGTTCGGTGTAGTGTGTTTAGTGTTGTAGTGGAGTCGGTTTTTTGTTTAATGAGTCAAAACAGGAGAAGCTGAATGTGGAGCAGGCAGTGCAGCTCTTCATTCGCAATATGTAATGCAATTTATATTTGCATTACAAGTAATAAAAATGGTTTGTTAAACATATTTGTGGTTTTCACAGTAAAAAAATCTAACTTTTTCTACTCGGACATTTTAATGACTGTG
Source organism: Diplodus sargus (assembly GCA_903131615.1). Classification (NCBI taxonomy): domain Eukaryota; kingdom Metazoa; phylum Chordata; class Actinopteri; order Spariformes; family Sparidae; genus Diplodus; species Diplodus sargus. The sequence continues at coordinate 2,757 of CAEMYA010001703.1, read as the reverse complement.
TGTGTGTGTGTGTGTGTGTGTCTGGCAGAACAAAGAAACAATGGTGGTCACTGATATTGCATCTGGGTATGATATGCTCTAGGCTCAAGGAATGTGTGTGTGTGACGTGATGCCAGGTTATAGAAAATGGTTAGTTGCATGCAGAGACCTTGAGTCTGTGTGAAGCATAATTTGACTAATGTTGAATTAGCGGTCTAGGGAAGCAAACTACCAATGACTTGACTTAAGGTCACAATAGCACCAACAGTGAACAAACACATATATTGAACACAAATGCATTTAGAGTTTAAAGTCCTGTGCTTAGCCATGCTATGCTATGCTATGCTATCTAAGCCCAGTTCAACGTTACCAGTCTTTGAAGAAAAGGTGCTGGAGGTTGCAGGAGAAGGTTGGGGCTCCAATGTTGAACAAAGCTGTTCTTGCTGTACAAGGATTGATGAAAGTCGGCAGAGGAAGTAAGTGGCCGCTCCTCTCCTGCAAGGATAGCAGCTCGGTGCTAACCTGCTTGGTGTTCCTCAGATCCTCAGATTGGCAGGACCTCGTGTTGCTGCAGTGAGGAGAAGTTCTTTTGGGCTTGCTGCCAATGCAGCATGCAGCTCTCCACAGCTTGTTGGGCCCAGAAGAAGAGATCTTGAGGGCAGGCAGCCCCGTGGGGGGAGGTAGAGAGGAGCCCTTAAATATCCGAAGTTGAAGGAGTAGAGGGCGTTGAGTGAGAGAGAGGGAGAACAAGGAAAAGCTCTGGGGTTTTGACTACCTGATCAGCGGGGGTCTGTCACCCTGACCAATAGCAGCTTAAACCTGAATTTTGCACCTAGGTGTGAAGAATGGGGAATTCTGGGACACTGAGTTCAGTTCAGAGTCCATTTTGAAATCCACAATGAATGACTTCATCTGTGGGTCCCAACACTAATGAGCTCCGTCTGTCAATGCCTACTTGGAGAGCCTTGCCTGCTACGTCACTCTCAGGGAGAGGAAGCCCCTTGCGTTAGTGGTAGCATGCGCTAATGTTTACAGTGGATGTATCGCTATGGCTTGTGGAGACGTTTTCGTTCAACCATGCCAGTTTGACCCAGAATCGGACCCAGAAGGAGAGGCTCTTGAAGAGGTACAGACTCAGCAGGACGTTTCAGAATGGTTAGTGTGTCTGAATAATGTTAGTTTGTTCATATGTGTTGTTACAGTTACTGCCATGTAGCTAATGGCTAACAGCTAGCGAAAGCTGTGTTTGTCTCCAACACAGTTTTCAAACTCTTGGACACTGTTCGCATGGTCTCTGTCTCCAGTTTACACATTTCCAGACTTTTTACTGTGACAACCAAGCTCCATCGTAATATTATTAACATTAAACTCACTACAAACGCCGTTGCATAGCGGACCGAAGCGGAGCTAACTAGTTAGCCGATTTCCAGCTGACTTCACCATACTCGTAGGCAACTGTAAATACTATCAAACCACGGCTACACTTAGCGGTGGCCTGGGTGCAGTTGCTGGGTCCGGTATGGGTGGGACTGATCCTTTACGAGGGTCAGTGTCGAGGCAAAGCCAGCTTTGTACTGACCCTCGTTACTGAAGCAGTCCGATGTGAAGTGGTTAGCACACACATACAAGCTAACACGAACCACAGCCGGCACGATGTCATTGAAAAATTAAAATGCAACCACTCAGTGCGTTTACATGACACTCAAGAAAATCGAATTACTGGTTTAGTCCGACTATGATCGGATCTTTAAGATGCATGTATACACCATAGTCTGACTAAAATCGGAACGGATCGGATTTCTCATAGTCGAATTACACCACGTTGATAATTCGATTGAAAGTCGCATTACTCCTGCATGTATACGTTCCAGCGGATCGGATCGGATTTTGCGTTCTGCGCAGGCGCGGGATTTTTCCCCGGGGCCGTGAGCCGGAAGTAGAAGGACGGCGGCGGCGGCGTCTTTCCTCCGAAATCACCGCAAGAAAGAGCGCCATTGTGCACCTAGTTTGTGTAATTATCATGTACACCATATACGAAGTGTACAAAGATGGAGCTTCGTCTCGCTCTTCGTACGCCACCTTTCTTGAATGCTGAGGCAGCTGGTGACGTAAAGAGGTCAGCCGGAGGTGTGTCGTTAACACTAGTTGAAATGGGTACAGCGCCACCTAGCGTACCGGGGTATGACAGGCATGTATACTTGGATAATTGCAGTTGTCCGATTGAGCAGCATAGTCGAACTAAGGCTGAAATCCGACTAAACTGTGCATGTAAACGCACTGACTGTCTCTTCTGTTGTTCTGTAGCTGGGACAGAATATAGGCACTTATGTTGATTTTTACAACTAGGACTTCCCCACAACAGGAAGCTTTTGCAGGACAGTGGAGAGCTGTGCTCACTTCACAATTGAAATCCAGCTAAGATAGCAGAGTTTTGGTGCCCCGAACTATGTGCTGGGACTCTATTTGTACTATTGCTGAAGTTTGGTGCTGTTTTGAGCATTATTTGTGGCTTTTTGATGGCGGTTTCATGTTGGAGGCATATACTGCAGTATATTGTTATTGTGCGGTCATTTCTGAGGTTGCTAAAACTACGTAAATTAGCGGTCTGCTAACTTGATCTCTCTGTCACGGTGTGTTAGACCAGTGGTTCCCAACCTTTTTTCCTTGAACCCCCCCTTGCCTGTGTCCAAGACAAGCCAACAGTTATATTCTCCTAGTTTTACAATGTATATAGATACATTTCTTCCTTTTTGTGTCATCAGGTGTATCACACACAAA
>CAEMYA010001702.1:20049-38081 GCA_903131615.1 Diplodus sargus | reverse complement strand
GTCACAGAGGCCTCGGTGTACTCAGGAGTTTGTACAGAGATCTTCAGAAGAGAGAGTGTGATCTTCCAGAAAACAGTCTACTGCTTTGTTCATCTGAGCGTTCAGGAGTTTCTGGCTGCAGTCTATATGTTCCACTGTCACACCAACAGGAACACAGAGGTGGTGGAGGACTTCCTGAGAAATGTGAGTTATTCCAGTGACTCATCCCTGGATGTCTTCTTGAGGAGCTCCATGCAGAAATCCCTGGACAGTAAAAATGGTCACCTGGACTTGTTTGTTCGCTTCCTTCATGGCCTCTCTCTGAAGTCCAACCAGAGACTCTTAGCAGGTCTGCTGGGTCAGACAGACAACTCTCCAGAAATCATCCAGAGAGCCATCAACAACCTGAAGGAGATAAACAGTTCGAACATCTCTCCTGACAGAAGCATCAACATCTTCCACTGTCTGACAGAGATGAATGACCACTCAGTCCATCAGGAGATCCAAGAGTTCCTGAAGTCAGAGAACAGCTTAGGGAAGGAACTCTCTGTGTTCGACTGCTCAGCTCTGGCCTACATACTGCAGATGTCAGAGGAGGTTCTGGATGAGTTGGACCCGTACAAGTATGGAACATCAGAACAGGGACGACAGAGACTGATTCCAGCTGTGAGGAACTGTAGGAAGGCTGTGTAAGTCCAGATGTGTTAAACATTATGAAGTGAGGTAAAGCTGAAGCCTTCAGTATTAAAGATCAACACTTTACACACATGAATAATATAAAACCTCAACACTATACACGTTTACCAAAACAAGTATTAAACCTGCTGATTGAATAAATGATCATCACCAAGCTCAGAGTAGAAATGACATGAAGTCGTCTTGTTTCCAAAACATTCAATTATAAAGTATTACAGGGACAATTACAAATATAAATATAAAGACAGCAGAATAAAGAAAATGGACAAACACAAATATGTCCAACCAAAATAAATCATCAGAATCAGCCGTTAAAAGTCATTTTATACAGGTGTGTTTTGAGGGGGATTTAAAATGGGCCACTGATTCAGCCCAGCTGATCTCCTCAGGCAGGTCAAAGTCTGGAGGCTCATATGGAGCCGAGGAGCTCAAGTTTCAAACTACAAACCTTGTGATCGGTGACTGACTAGCCCAGGCCGAACAGCTGACCAGCTGAGCTACAGCTGCTCATGTTCATGTGCTTTGTGATGCAAAATGTATAGAGTCTGTTTTCATAGTAAAGAGTCAGATTTTATCTGATTTAAATGTTTCTTTATCTGTATTCACAGACTGATTAACTGTGACCTCTCAGAGACTCACTGTGAAGTCGTCGCCTCAGCTCTGAAGTCCAACCCCTCACATCTGAGAGAGCTGGACCTGAGTGTCAACAACCTGCAGGATTCAGGAGTGAAGCTGCTGTGTTCTGGACTGCAGAGTCCAAACTGTCGACTGGAGACTCTGATGTCAGTTCATGTGTTTTTTTCTCTGTGTTTATTCATTTTAAATATAGAACAGAAGTTTTACATTTCCTTCAGTTCACACACGCATACACACAAACACACACACAAACACACACACACACACACAGCTCAGTGCACGTCTGATCAGTGATGAAGATGATGGAGGATTAAGCTCTCAGTCAGTCAGCTGTGTGTTGATGGAGATGACAGTGGTGATGAAGATCTGTGCTTTGATTACAGCTTTCTATGTGTGTCAGACAGAGCTGCTCGTTTGTGTTGAAGGTGAATCGATGGTGTAGAACTTTTCTGTTTGCTGGTTGAAGTCTGTCGTGTGATTAAAACGATGTCACAGGCTGCTTAGAGTCCGTACATTTCCGACAATTCCTTGGGAATAGTCCCGTTATTCCTCTGCAGTTTCCTTCAGGTCATTTCCTCAGCCAGTAGGAATGAGATGGATCGGTGCTAGAACTCTGAAATAATCAGGGTCCGAGCAGGTCACAGACCTATGAGGTCCCTATCGTAATTGAAAAAATTCTTTATTATTCTTCCGCCACTTTGTCTGCAGTTTTTGAGGCTTGAACATGCCCCCAAAACTCATCAAATTTGGAATATCACAACTCACCTGCTGAAAATAACGTTACTGCATTGTCATTGGGCGTGGTCGTGACCTGCAGACTCTGTAGCGCCCCCTCTTGTAACGCCCCCCTCACCTACATGCATATACGTGAACGAAATTCAGTGTGCACATTCATCATGAGCAGGCACACAAAAAAGCCTCTTGGACCCATACCGTCACTCCAACAGGAAGTCGTCCATTTTCATGTGTGGCGCCATTTTTCCCAAATTCATGCCTCCTTTGAAAATGATCTCCTCCTCGAGCTTTAACACCACAGTCTTCACATTACCTCAGTATCATCTTCATGCCTTGAAGATGAAAATGTATGGAAATCTTTCCGGTACGTCATACCTGGTGGACGTGACGGTGGAAACCATTTTTTTCCCTTTGCCGTGAAGCGTCAAGGCTTTATAACTTCAACATACAATTTCCCATCTACACCAAATTGCACATAAGGGTAGAGGGTCTTCCTCTATATGAATATGAAAATATATTTCAAAAACCTTTGTTCAGTCTTTCACAACATTATTCAAAACTTTGTGAATCATAGTTTTCATGTCATCAGGTCTGAAGGGGATCTGACCTCATAGATTTGATGCTGATTGACTCTGAGCATCTTGTTCAGCTTCATATTTAAAACAGATCTAATATAACATTAAACATTCATCACTGGTTGATTCTCTCTGAACCTCTTAATCATTTGATTCCTTTGTTCTTCTGTGAATAAAAACAGAAACCAGTGTTTTCTTCTCTGTCAGACAATAACAAACATGTTTGTTCAGAACCTTTATGATGACGTGACGTTTATACTGACTGAAATATTTAAGCTCAGGATGATTTTGATCTGAAACAGTTGAATCAAATCTTCAGTCAGTTTCTGTTGGTTTCTGTTTGGCTGCACAACATGAGTTTGTATAGATGGAGCCTCTGGTGGAGCTGCAGAATTTAAGAGGTGGAGTCACTACGTCTTTATTGAAGCTGCAGCACCTTGTCATTAATATTAATGAGAGCTCTGTTTCACTTTGTGTATCTGACAGTTTTGGACCTGTAGCCTGTTGGGTTCAGGTGTTTGGAGCTTCATTTTCTGAACTTGTTCTGCTCTGAACAGATGATTAAACACTGAATGATTTCAAGCAGGAACTTCTAAAACTCACTTCATTTATTTTTTTAATTCAGATTGTGGAGCTGCAGTTTGTCAGAAATCAGCTGTGATTCTCTGGCCTCAGCTCTGAAGTCCAACCCCTCCCATCTAAGACATCTGGACCTGAGTCACAACAACCTGCATGTTTCAGGAGTGAAGCTGCTGTGTGATTTTCTGCAGAGTCCAAACTGTCGACTGGAGACTCTGATGTGAGTTCATTGACTCTCTTTAACTGTTGGACATCTTAAATGTTTAATTAACAATTGAAGCTAATTTATGTTCAAACATAACTTTGAAAATGTCCTTTTGTTCATATTTTCACGTTTCTTGATTTAATTTATTGTGCAGTCACTAAAGACTTGTGTTTCTTAAAGAAACTGTAGAAAATGTAAATGAATCTTTATTTATATTTTTTGTAAATGGTCTCATCTGTAAACAGAAGATCCTCTGAACTTATATTTGATTTAAAATCATCAAGTTCACGTAAAAAGGTTTTCATAAGTAATGTCTGATCACACACACACACTATATTTCTAGCTATTGCAGTTTTTCTCAGTTGTTAAAACACTAAAACCCATTGGCTGAACAAAGTTTGCAGATGGCTGAACTCATTTAGCTAATTGTGCAGACTGTTGTCAATACCTTAAACCATTTCACATGGTAAAGCACAATTTGCAGATCTCACTGAGACTTTTCAGCAGAACTCTAAACACATTCTCATTCTCAAAACACATTCTGCACTCTAATGCACATGTCTTCAATACTGGTAAACACAAGTGGCAACAATCAAATACAAAAAGAGAAAACATGTCATTGATTAAACACAACCACTCAAAATTGATTTCATTTGTTTCAAATCATGTGACACAACCAATATAAGCCAGTTCAGAGAGCAAACAGGTAAATCCTCTGCAAGCCATGGAATTAGCCTGTGGTAATATAGGTGAGGAACGATGTCAGGGCTGGATACGGCACACTTGAGGCTTCTTCCTCTGGTTGCCTCAGGAGGGAAAATATTGCTTGTGATGTCGATGAAGTGCTCTGGCCTGACCAAACCCAAAGTATTGTATACTGTAGTACAGTGCATTGTAGGTTGTATACTGTACAACAAACAAATTGTCTGGCCCTGAACATTGTGCTTTCCATTTGTTTACAGTACTGACTGCTCAATAGATTTTGACTGGTTACAGGTTCATATCGACAAAGAAGAAGAATTACAGTATCACAGGAACAAAGGACAAGTTTGTGAGATGCAGAGTACAGTGCTGTAAAAATACACGGGTACAAGGAGGAGGAGGAACAAAAAAAATGCAAAGAGCAAAGCAGAGTATAATTTCTGATCAATTTTGAGCTATGATAGAACATGTTTTCATTCATCAACGACAATGACGGAAAAATATGAAATTTGTTTTGAGATTAAAAATGAACTTCTCCCTGAGAACTATATTTTTTGAACAACTTGTTCTCTATTTTTCAGTGTATTGTTTACTGACTGCTTGAGAGTGTATATCATTTTGATCGTTTTATTCATCATTAAATGTCCCACAGTTTAATTCTGAAGCTCTTCATGTGTTAAAAACAGTTAGCGGTTGCTAACAAGTGTCTGAATGAGACTACAGAGGTTGTCGGGGACATTAAACGTCCTCACAGCGAACACGGAGACTCATCTACTCACTAGTCCGTCTTTACAGGCCACTTTAGTTACACACTGTTCTAACTGGTGGGAATTAAACAGTTCTGGATTCAAATATCAATGTGTGGTAGAGAAGATGTCAGGATGTGAGAGGAGGGGAGATTCCCCTTCACCTGAGGTGTGGGGAGGTGTCAGGGATAGAACAGCTGAGGAGTTCATATGAGGATGATAACAGAAGGCAGCTAGGATGACACTTGTTGTCCAGTCAAACATCAGAGGGTCACTGCCTGAAAACGCAGCACCTGAAAACGCACTTTTTTTAAAACGGGTCTCAGGGTGGAGAAATCCGAAAACGCAGCCCTCCCGTTTTCATGTGGACGGCGAATCCGCATACTTTCCAAAACGATGACGCCATCGCCCCCACCACGAAGTCTCATAACAACAACAATGGCGGACCACATGCTCGTGTTCGTGCCACAGAAGATATTGAGCCTTTCTTGCAACTTACATGCCTTGTAGTTGAGTGTGAGTGGCAGCAGCAGTTCGACCTCATTACCGGTCCAAACAAACGATTCTGGTTTCCTCGCACTCGCCATTTTCATCTTCTTCTTGTTGTGTTCGGTTTCTCCGTCTACTGTCTGTTTGTTTACAGCGCGCAAGCTTAATGCGTATGCTCTGTGTCTTCTTCTCTGTTTTTGGTAATTGTCAAGCGCCACCTATAGGCCTGGAATATGAACTACAGCGTTTTCGGTCGTTGGCAGTGGAGCCGTGTGGACGCAAATATTCTTAAAACGATGACAAGGAAGACGGAGAAAAAAAAGATTGTTTTCGCCTGTGTGGACGGGGCCTTAGAGACCACCCATCAAACTATTCAGAACCAATGTCATCTGATAACAATCGGAGTGCCTTAATTAGGACACAGTGATGTTGAGCTGCTCATTTAAAGCTGAACACATCTGATTGGATTATACATTGATTTTTATCTGCATCATTTTTTCTTTATTCAGATTGACGAGCTGCAGTTTGTCAAAGATCAGCTGTGAGTCTCTGGCCTCAGCTCTGAAGTCCAACCCCTCCCATCTGAGAGTGCTGGACCTGAGGTGGAACAACCTGCAGGATTCAGACGCGAAGCTGCTGTCTGAACTGAAGGACCATCCACACTGTAGACTGGAGATTCTGAGGTCAGTAGAGGGTTGGAGTCAGTCCACGCTGGTTTCAGCAGTATTGTTCTGAACACAGTCAGTATCAAAGTGAAGATCCAGTATTTCTTATTTTCCTCAGTGAAGCTGTGAGAGGAGAATGGTGACAGGCTTCATGATTGGACAGAAAGACAGAGAGAGAACAGTCAGCCAATCAGACGAGCCAGAAGCTTGTTGTGATCTGGTGTTGAGTTGATGTGAAGACGACTGTTGTTGTTGTGTTCATGTCTACAGGAATTAAAGCTGGATTACAGCTGACAGCATCACAGGATGTGTAGAGACAGTCGTCCTCATTCATCACATGTGATCTCTCTAAAACACTAAAGAACTGATCAGCTGATCTGTGTCACAGCTCTCAGGTCTACGGTGGCCCTGAAGGTCAAAACACAACAACATTTCACAACAACATCAAACTGTGGACAGGGACTCGGGTTCTGTCCAATTACAAACAATAACGCTGTCCCACCTTTTCTGTAATCTGAGATGTTGATGTGTTTTGACCTTCAGGGCCACCGTACAGATCAGTCTGACTGAAGCCTGCAAATCACTGCTCTGATTTCAGAGAAGCATCATTACGTTTAGTAACCATGTGGTGTTTGTACAAAGCAGAAGCTGTGCTGAAGTCCAGTAACCACAGCTGATGTTTGACTGTCAGTCTGTGTATGAACATGTAGGAGCTTTAACATCATATATTCATCTGTCCATCTGTCTTTTGTTTGCTCCACAAGTTTTACAACAGACTCACTACTAAATAATACATCTAATCAATCACTGGTGATTAATAATTAGTGATGGGAATAACGGTGTTGAAATAAATGGTGTTACTAACGGTGTTACTTTTTTCAGTAGCGGGTAATCTAACCAATTACTATTTCCATTGTTACAACGCCATTACCAACAATTAAATGGGGCGCGTTATAACTACTCATTGAAGCTGGTGTCATCCCCACAGGAGGGAGGGGTGATACAAGCGCATAAGTGATGATGATTGGCTAAGGTAGAGTAAGAGTTTGTAAGCCAATCAGAGGCTGTGTTCAGTTTACACACAAACCACACATGCACACAAACTAGCAGAGGTAAGCTGCAGCAATGGTGTGTCTGGAGTGAAAGTTGGTGTTTTCAAAGTGGAAGTACAGATACCACTTTAATCTCCTTGAGGTAAAAGGCAAGAACTCATGTGAAGTGTACATTTTGTCCCAGAGCGAAGTGTTTGTCCACGTCCGGTATAAGCAACTCTAATCTAATGAAGCATCTCTCAGCTGCACTCGCCTCTACAACACTAGTGGCCAAAAACACCGTTGTTGACACTGTTGATGATGACAGCAGGCCAGGTGTGGCTAACGTGAGATTCACCAACAAAGAAGGACACGGAGCTATGCCGTCCAAAAAAAAAAAACGTAACGCAGTGGTTACTTTCCCTGGTAACAAGTTGCTCTGATAGTGGAGTAATTGAGTTACTAACTCAGTTACTTTTTGGGAGAAGTAACTTGTAACTATTACTAATTACTTTTTAAATGTAATGTGCCCAACACTGTTAATAATACAGTTGTAAATGGGGCACCACCTCTGTTGTTTTATCTATTTTACTAATCCGGAGGAAATCAGTCAAATCCAACTCCAACTCCAACAATTCATATTCTATATTCATCTCATATTCTGAAGCAATGATTTATTTACACAGTTCCATTGGTTCTCCACATTAGAATTGACTTGCACAGACAACGACAAACGACAATGTTTATTAACTACATAGTTCAGGGTAAAATAAATGAAATGACAATTTAGACGAATAAAAACAGATAACAGAAAATGTAGACATGTTAATGAGTAAAGTATAAGGTTATGTGATTATGGGCTGACGGTGAAATTAGAGGTGGGGTTTGGCTTTCAAATATTACGGGAGTAATTTTTGACACTAACAAGACCCTGATCTCATTTCTCTTAAACTAAAAAGGTAGAAATCATAACTTAATACACCACTCCGATCTCACGTGTATGGATCCAGCTGTATGGAGACGTTATGCCTGCTTTGTGTGGGAGTCAGGAGGTCCTGAAGTTTGGTTTCCTCGAGTGTTCTGGGTTCGACTGCGGACTTGCCATGTCGGTCCAATAGCCAGAGGGAAGTCCGGGACTCTGTTGAAGAACTCTCGGTCCAAAGGCCCAGCAGGAAGTTCTGAAGCAGCCAATTACTACAAAGTCTTTATCAATTATGATATTCTTAATAAGCTTCTCTTCCTTGTTGTTTTGAGTGGTGGTTCTTAAGCTCTGACTCAGGCTGTGATACTTTAACATTATAAAAAAAAAAAAGGAAAGAACTTCGTTCTGCTAGAGCTTTTCAAAATAAAAGTACAAGAAGTACTTTGATACCACGAGTTGCAAATTGAGTTTGAGCAAAGTTTGAACACATGATTGATCATTTGTGGAGATCGCTAGTCTTGGAGCGTGTAGCAAAAACAAAGTAAAGTAAAGGACGAAAAATTAAAAGGAGAAGAGAAGAGAGTGAAGAGAAGAGAAGGGAAGGAAGAGAGCGGGTTCTCTCCTTTTTATCATTCAGTGTGGCAGGCGGAACCAAAGGGGCGGGCTGACAGCGTCACTTCCTCTGACAATATTTATACATTTCAACTTACGGGATTTTGATTAAACTAAACTTATCGTCTTTTAAATTTCGAGATCGAGATTTTACCATGGCTTAATAGGTAGAGTGTTTTTCCAAATGTTTTACTGCACAGCAAATGTCTCCTCTTCTTGCCAGGTCAAGAGGTGAAGGTCAATTTGGGGTGAAAGGTAATCAAGGCAAAAATAGGGCCTCTGTTAGATGCAGAGACGAGAGGACAAGTTCCTACATATTTGTAATGTTTCATAGCAGATTAAACATAATAAATATGTAAGCTGTAGCTTGAATCTCGTCCAGCGGAGGATAAACCTGTGAGCTTCACTCCAACACATTAACATGAAGCTGAAAGGAAGCTGGCTACGCTACACAGCCGCTCCACTTGTGGTCTGAACGGGACTGAAGTCCTGCTGGTCTTTATATCACTGACTGACAGCTGATGGAGGGAGACTCTGAAAACACTCATGTATCACTTCTGCTCTCTCTCATTTTCTCATCAGGTGGGGGTGGTATTAGGTGGAGGTGTTGAGAGGATCGGCTGTGTCCTGATGATCCAGAGAGGTTGAAGCAGCACCATCAGCTGGTGGGTGGAGAGGCTCTGACTGGGCCGTGTTACTGGGAGGTGGAGTGGAGAGGAGAGCTTCATCCAGCAGTGACTGACGGACCAGTCACAACAAGTGGAGATGACTGTCAGTGCTGCAGTCTGAACTGCTCTGAGATCAGCTCCACTGTCACCAAGTCCACCATCAGCTCCATGTGTTGGGGCCACTAACTGCCTCCCTACTGCCCCCTGGATTTAACAACAACACAAACAAATCCATCCAGTCCAAACACACATTTAGAACTACAACATGTTTATACTGTAAATATATTTGTAATGAACTATTTTCACACATTAAGTTACAGCTCAGTATCTGTGTGTCACTTGTGCAGCCTGACGTTGAACTTGAGGGGAACGTTTTAGACGTGACACCAGTTTGATCATCATATTTCCTGCAGCATCAGTGAACTCCAGTTTAACGTGCGACCCTGCTGGTTTACACATCACGTGATCAACACACACATGAAGTCGACCTGTGGAGCTTTTTCCCTCTGAGCTCAGTGTTGAAGCCGTTCTTATCACCAGCGTTCATGTTCTGGAGCTGCTTTCTGCCAGCAGATGTCACCGTTTCCATTGTGTCGCCTCACTGAGGTTTAACTGAACCATGATGTGAAGGATTTCTCTCTGACTTCATTTGCTATCAAATTACATGGAATCAGAAATGAGTTCAACTTGATTTAAAGATGTAATATGTAACATTTCTGCATTAAAATGTGTAAAAACGACTCGACCTTTGTTCTGTATGTTGTTGAGTTGTGTTCTTACATCACAACAATGTTCAAACCAGAGAAATCCACAAGTTTACGCGAGGTGATGGTGTGTTTTTAAGACACGTGAGCGCTTTATAGTTAAACTGTAGGACATTTACTGATGTATTTTATGTGGTAGAGAAGAACGTGTAGATATCTTCAGCCTGTGGTAACCACACACCTTATTTCAGGCTTTAAACTCAAAACCAACTCAACAACTTTGAGACGAGGGAAGCAGATGTGCAAAAACACAAACTGACTTCCAGGTTTTAGGACTCGTTACTACACCTCTCCATTAACAACTTTATTTATAAGTTAAACTGCATTAATTTAGTTGTATCTCATAACTGAGTGTGTTAACAGCATCACAGATGTGCCGGCTGTCAGTGATGGAGGAAGTATTCAGATCCTTTACTCCAGTAAAAGTACTGATGCAGCCCTGTAAGAGAAAAAAGGATCCTCTTCAAAGTTAAAGTCCGGCACTGAAAATGTTGCCTCAGTGAAAGTCTGTCAGTGTAATCAGGAAATGTTCTTAACGTCTACAAAATAAAAGAACTCGGAGCAGAAAAAATGTGTCCTGTGACTAAAAGCTGAAGCAGCAAATCTGTGGAGCTGAAAAAGAGACACTGCTCAGCTCTCACTACGAGTCAATCTGACATTTTATAACCTCCTCCAGGTGTGTTTCATGCTTTTATTCTAGAGAGAAAACACAAGTGGCGCAGCTTCCTGCTCCTCAGGTGAGCGGCAGGCTGGGTTGAGTTTCCACAGTTCTCATGACACACCTGTATGGCTGGAGGTTGGAGAGACGTGAACTGAGTATTGGCAGATTAACACAAACTGTAACCGTGACTGTAACCATCATGGTGACAGTACAGATGGAGATGGTGATATTATGTCGTGGCAGGATGTCAGTAGTGACAGCTCTGGAGTAAAGCTGCTGTCTTGGTGACATGGCTGAAGAAACTAAGGTACAAAACATGAGTAGAGAGACGAACAAACTGAATGAAAAGTAATGATGGTGTTCAAAAAAGAAGGGAGATGTTTTCACCAACTGAAACTGACAGAAGCAGCTGGAAAAGAAACGGGGACGATCGAGTTTGCTGAATAGTTGAGTAACAAGGATCTTAAAGAGAAAAGTTCCTCAGAGCAGAAACATTAAAACTCAGGCAACGTATCAAAGCTAAGAGGTGTTATTAATGATGTACCTTTGGTTATAAGAATTAAAAGGGGGAAAGGTGGTGAAAGCTACAAGGCTGCAAACACAGAGAAAGAGTGTGAAATCAGTCAGTAGTCCTCCAGTTTGAAAACAGTTTGCCTGAAAAAGTAAGAACGGGATATTTGAGGTGTGATGTGAGAGAGTTTATTTACTGATGATGTTTCAAAGTCAGATAATGGGAAACACTGCAGGACGATGTAAAGAACTAAGATGTGCAGCTGAACATGAACCTGGAAAGTGTGGCCAAGATGCAAAAATCAGATGCTGCAACTGTGGTGGTGAACATAGTGCTGCTTATGGAGGGCGTCCTGTTCAAAGGCAAGCCAGAGAGGTGCAACAGTGAGCGAACCAGACCCAGTGCTGGGCACCTGATAAAGAGAGCATCATCATGGTGATCCACATCCTACAATGGAAGGACAGAAGCAGAAGAGTTCAAGAAAGTTGTGGCTGATCTGAAAACAGTACCTGATGTTATTTGCATACAAGAAATGTGGTAAAGACCTCACTTGGACTTTGTCACACCAGGATATAGTTCTGTACGATATGATAGAATTGGATGGCAAGATGGAGGATGTGTCACTTTAGCTTTTAGAAGAATCGATGTATCACATGAGTTCGAATGCATGGTGACAGAACTGTGTCGTCACAGAGGAGATGTTGAAGTCTTCAGTTTTTACAAGAACTGAACGATGGAAACATTTCAGGAGACATCAGGAAGTGCAGACGAGAGAAATGTGGTGCGGAGACTTCAATGCGCACAATCCTCTTTGGTTCAGTGATCGAACAGATACTGATGGAGAAGTGGTGGAAGAATGGATTGAGGCGAGAGCTCTCATCTGTCTTCATGATGTGGAGCCTGGTGTCGAGATCTCACCATCGTGTCTGAGAACATGAGTAACTTGTGTCAATGTAATCATTGATACTAATACAGGAAGTGATCAGTTTGTGGTCAATTGATTTTGATATGCATGTACAGGAAGGATACACAGTAGCAGGATGGTGTTTTCCTAAAGCTGACTGGGGAGAGTTTAGAGTCTGCTGCATTGAGTCTGATGAATGAATGTCAGTGGAGGGTGACAGAGACAGATGTGCAGCAGTTGTGACTTCTCGATTATTAAAGCTGCATCAACATGTATTCCTCAGAACACAGTCAGTGGGGAAAGAAAATGGTTCGATAGTGGAACGATCAATGCAAAAATGCTGCAAGAGAAAGAAACCGTGCATTCAGAGATTTGAGAAATCATTTAAGTCACGATCATCTGATTGATTACCAAAGAAAGAACAAATAATGAAGTCATCCAAGAAGAATGTGTGGAGACGATTCTGCTCTTCCACAGGCAGAGAAATGACACAATATGTTATTTGGTCAATGATTGAAAAAAGCAGTGAAATTGCCTTTTTTTTGTATTTTCAAAGGTTTTTGATCTGGACCTGGTCTCTTGTGGTCTTGATGTGAAAAAAGCAGTAAAATGCCCCTTTTTTCTTGTATTTACCCATATTTAATAGAAGGTTTTGAGTGAACAGGAGATAAATGCTGTAGTAAAAAATAAATAAAAGTGATCACAGCCTGAGATGTCTCCTGTCATATTGAGTGTTGGGTTCTTGAGACTTTCAATCCTGAGCGAGTAGAACCAGAATAAATAGACAGGAAATAACACTGGAACTCAGTTTACCATGAACACGGACAATAAGAACAAAATGCTGCAGTTACAGTGATCTAAGTTTGAACTGGCTTGAAAATAATCGAACAGCTCCATCTACTGGAGATATGACACTTTTCAGGTGGACTGGAACATTTCTCTATAAAAGCAAGGAATCTCTGTCTGTCTGTGTGTGTGTATGTATGTGTGTGTGTGAAATATCTCTGCGGATCAGGATCAGAATGAGCTGAGAGTTTCAACATGGCTGCTGCTTGGTTCAAGGGTGTGCCATGCGGATTTGTTTGAATTACAATGATACCGTTAATGAATTATTTCATAAATGCCTTATACACTCTGGAGCATAGTCTATCGGAGCCCCCACAGTGACATGCGCATTAGAGCCAGTCACTGCAGAGCTCAGGACCACGACACACATTAAGAAACAAGCGGATGTATACCTGCGGCAGCGCGAGCTGGACCGGGAGTTAGACGGCGGTTCGGTCCCGTTCTGTTCTGTGCATCTAAACTGACTGTTGTGGATTAATGAGACCAAACGAGACCGGACCGTGTCTGTTCGGGTCTGAGGAGAGCGATTTATACCTGCAGCGGCGCGAGCTGGGCCGGGAGTTAGCCGGTGGTCGGTCCGTTCTGTTCTGTGCATGATCTAAATGACTGTTGTGGATTAATGTGACTAAACAAGACCGGGCCGGTCTGTTCGGGTCTGAGGAGATGCGGAGACGCGCGGAAAAACAAAGTGGAATCAGAATCTGTGGATGTTCGTGTGTAGCTAGCGGCTAGCTGCTAGCCGCTAGCTAACCTACATGGCCCAACTCCCGAGTCGATGGACCGGACGCACCGACCTGTCTAAAACCGGACTTAGGGTAAATAATGTCCGCCACGCTTTTTCACGAACATTGCCGTCACGTTTACTTTGTGTTTGGTGCAGCAGAATGGTAAAAACGGGCTTTTGTCACAAAAGTGTTCAAGCAGCAAGTTTGGTTGTAGAGGAACAGGAAGTTGTGGGAGGGAATATTGAGATTTAGCGTACTTGGAGTGTATAGTAGTGTGTTATGTAGTGTTTGGTGTCGTGTGTTTAGTGTGTAGTGGAGTCGTTTTTTTGTTTAATGAGTCAAAACAGGAGAAGCTGAATGTGCAGCAGGCAGTGCAGCTCTTCATTCAGCTGGAAGGAGCTCAGGCAGACCTGAGCATTGCCTGCATTTAAATGTAAATAGTTAAACAGAACTTTGTACATTTTTAAAATGTATGCACATATTCAGCAAACAACAATTTATATTTGCATTATAAGTAATAAAAAATGGTTTGTTAAACATATTTGTGGTTTTCACAGTAAAAAAATAACTTTTTCTACTCAGATTTTATGTTTTTTTTTGTTATTTTAGGTCCATTGTGTTAATGCAATATGTCAAAATTAAAAAATAACTGTACAGTCACACATGTGAGGTTGTGCTGAAAATAATCACACCAAGTAAATAGTTTTTAAGGTGAAATATAATGGCAAAATCAAAAATAGTCACAAACGAACAATTATACCCTGGAATATCGGATTTCATAACAAACCTAAATATCCACGACGTTCCACCTTCAAACAGCCTCATTCGGCCATCAGTGAAAATGCTTCTTAACCTCCCACTTTTCTATAGGAACACATATTTCCTACGGGCACTGCACTAGTTTTAATAAGAAGCTGAAACAAACTTCTGCTTCTGTGTCTGAACTGTTTCAACAGATTTCACCATTTACTCCTGATTCTCTTCTCACAGTCACCAGACTCCCTTAAAGAAACGCTAATTTTCTAGCGTCACCTCGTCAGGAGAAACTGTATGAGCTGTGTGAAATGCTGTATACACACATTCTTAACTGTTTGGACCTGCTTGTTAATTCGGCAAACGTTCCACATGATGGTAAGTGTGTGTTTGTGTACGGTTCGGTACTTTAGACCCACAAAGCTCCGAACTCAGAACCCCGAGGAGCAACAGTGATCATGTGATCCAGACTGACGAACAGGAAGAGAGGCTGAAAGTGAAAGTGTTCAGTCCGTCAGACTCCATGTTGAGAGCAGAACAGACAGAAGAAGACGGAGGAGGAAGACTAAAGTGTGAGGCAGGTGAGTGTTAAAACAAGGTGTTTGTGATGTTACTGTGAGAGTGTGAGTCAGTTTAGTCTCTGTGGACTGTAGAGGAAACACATGTTAGAATAAAGTCAACACTTTGATTCTTCTGTGGACACAAAGTCCTGATAGGCTGAATAATACACATTAAAACTACTGGAACTACGGCCGTAATCTGGGGGAGACAGGAAACATGTCCGCTGTAGTTTTTACCGTCCAAAAACAATGTGAGGCGGAACATTTCCGGTCAAGCTGAAGTCCGTTATTAGTTAGACCCGCCCACAAGCTCCTGATTGGCTGTGCCGTCTCTTCTGTGATTGGCTGTCCCCGCTGTCACTCCATCTTGCTCACTGGCCTGAGAAACCAGCAGAAACCAGAACACAACATGCTGGTCTTGCTAGTGACTGGTCACCATCAAGACCAGCATATGTTGTGTTCTGGTGCTGGTCTGTGCTGGTTTGTTCAGCAGGAGGTGAGCACCTTCTTTTTTTAACAACAACAATGTGGAAGATGTTGCAGAGAAAGGAAGAGGTAGGTGTGTGTGTGTGTGTGTGTGTGTGTGTGTGTGTGTGTGTGTGTGTGTGTGTGATACATTTGCCGTCTCCCCAATAAACCTTCTGTTATTCAAAATAATTATAATAATTAAACTCCTACTAAAATGATCCTAAACATGTATTTTGAATAATAGCCTATGAGTCAAATATTAAGTGTAATGACCATCAGCCCACCAGTGATTGTCTGTCTGCGGCTCCTGATTCATACTTTCAGCTTGAATTAACTTAAAATAATTAAGTGTAAATTTCAGTTTTTTTATGCTGAATCTATTCACAGTTATAACATGAATTACATAAAATATCTGTTTTATAAATCAGTCGGGCTCTACGACACAGTTAGTCACAGGTAGACTGAGAAAAGTTCTTTGATTGTTGTTTCTTAAAGGTACAATAATGAATGCATTTTGTTTTTTTAGACATTTTAATTAAACATTTTTACAGTAACACTTTGGTTCTATAGTCCTATAATGTTAAACTTGAGGACTTTAGAAGGTTGATGTTCTCTTTCTGATCTGACTCCACTGTAACCCAAAATAAAAGCCTGTTCTGCTGTAAAGTTTTCAGATACAGATGGAAACATTAAAGCTTAAAGTAAATCTGAATACATGTCAGCTCTTGCAAACTGTTAATCGTCAATTCATCATTAATTATAAAAACCCATTTCTTGAATAAATCTAACTTCTTGTTAAGAATTGAGCAGCGTGCCTTCAGTTAGCCGCCCACCTTCTCAGTCAGCTTAACAACATGAACTGCAACAGGCTTCTGTAAACAGATGATAGAGATGTCAGCTGTCTCTGCTCAGCCAGGCAGACTCTTCACTGCACAGCTGAAACAATTTGAAGCTGTTTTACTTTCCAGACATCTGCAGTTATTATCCAAGTTCAGGAACCTCTTTATTTATTAAAAAACAATGATTTAATAAATTAAATCGTTGTTTTTACATTTAGAAATGGTTTTAAAAGTTTCAGAATCAGGCAGAAAATGTTTTTGGTCTTTTAACTCTGTTACCATCTATGTCAACTCTGTTTGTTCAGGTTTTTTGCTTTGAAATTGATCATTAGATGTTTTGATTGTTAAGAAATGATCAGAATCTGTGTCATAACTAACATTCAAAGCATTTAATATATTTTTTATGCTGTGTTGAGTTAAAATGGTGGTCGCGGTCTTGGCAACTTTTCAGTTGAATGTGTTGATATTTGTGCTCCAAAACAAAAAGTCTCAGTCTTATTAGACTAAAAGTTGAATTAATGGATGTCGAGACAAAAGTTCTCTGAGGGCAGACGGGGTTTTGAATTGTAGTACATTTGATTTATTACATATATATGACCCAGTTTGTCTCTGATAGAGTTTTTCAGATTAAATATTTTAAATCTTACATGTTCAAGATCACCAAATACTGAACATGTTAACTCTAAAGTTTGTTCTATAAGATTACAGACGTTTCATGAAAGAAATCAATCCTGTTTTTAGTTTTCTTCTGTACTTGAAATGTATCCTCAGTTCTTGAACGGCCTCACAGTTCATGTTTCACCTCTCAGACCTGAAGATGAGTGTTTGTGTGGAGGAAGAGTTGGACCGAGCAGAACCTCCAGGATCCATCTGTCCATCTGTGAAGAGTGACTGGTCCAAAGATAATCCTCCAGTCTTCAGTCCTGAACCTGGACCATCAGACACAAAGTAAGACGACTGATACTAACTCATTTATGTGACTCGTGTTTCAGTGATGATGATGTTTGTGTTACGGGTCTCAACACGGTCAGAACCTCAGTAACAAATGATTTTTGGTTCAGTGTCCGTTGTTTTTGTATATACGTCCATCATTTAATTCACTTCATGCCTTGTTTCAATATAGTTCATTAGTGCGGTTCATCTCATCTCTGTCCTTGTTAGTTTCACCACTCTTAGATGGATTTTACATTTTGTTCAGGAGCTTTTCATCAGCATCAGTTCTGTATCAATGGCTACTTCCACTTAGTGCAAATAATTCAGCCAAGAGTGAAACTCTGGAATCTTTATAAACTGACTGTGCAGTATAAAAGAACATACTGGTCCTTTAAAACCCAGTAACTGCAGTATGAAACTGTACTTACAACAAAAACATCAACCATGTCATTGAGGGAAACAGTTTGACTTCATTCACAAAATTCACAGTTTGAACCTTTAATTCTAACTTAGTGCTTTTCTGCATAAACTTCTTCACAGCTGTTAGAAAATCTTAGTCACAGGAATAACAAAATAATAACACATATGCCAAATGTTCAGGGCTGCAGCTTCAAATAAAACGGTTATCAATGTGCACAATCATGTTAATAGTGATCTGAACCTACAACACAAATGTGAACATTGTGTGCAAATTAGGTCGTATCGTGGAAATTCTCCTTGTGAGGTAGAGAGTTGCTAAGTCTCCGAAGAACTTCAGATTTCAGCGTAATGAATCAGATCTCGTTTATTCACGCAGCGTGGAGAAGAAGGCAAGAGCGTTCTTCTGAC
>CAEMYA010001701.1:0-16005 GCA_903131615.1 Diplodus sargus | reverse complement strand
CTGGTCCAGTGTTCCACGGCCAGGACGAAAACCGCATTGTTCCTCCTGAATCCGAGGTTCGACAATCGGCCGAATTCTCCTCTCCAGTACCCTGGAGTAGACTTTTCCAGGGAGGCTGAGGAGTGTGATCCCCCGATAGTTGGAACACACCCTTCCCTTTTTGAATAGGGGGACCACCACCCCGGTCTGCCAGTCCAGAGGCACTGTCCCCGACTGCCACGCGATGCTGCAGAGACGTGTCAACCAAGACAGCCCCACAACATCCAGAGACTTGAGGTACTCAGGGCGGATCTCATCCACCCCCGGTGCTTTGCTTCCCAACTACCTCAGTGACTTCGGCTTGGGTGATGAATGAATCCACCTCTGAGACCCCAGTCTCTGCTTCCTCTATGGAAGGCGTGTCAGTGGGATTGAGGAGATCCTCGAAGTATTCCTTCCACCGCCCGACGATATCCCCAGTCGAGGTCAACAGCTCCCCACCTCCACCGTAAACAGTGTGGTAGAGGGCTGCCTCCCCCTCCTGAGGCGCCGGATGGTTTGCCGGAATTTCTTCGAGGCCGACCGGTCGTCCTCCTCCATGGCCTCCCCGAACTTTTCCCAGACCCGAATTTTTGCTTCCTCGACCGCCCGTGCTGCCGCACGCTTGGCCTGCCGGTACCTGTCAGCTGCCTCAGGAGTCCCTCGAGCCAACCGCGCTCGATAGGACTCCTTCTTCAGCTTGACAGCATCCCTTGCTTCCCACGACAGGCACCGGAGACCTTACGGCCACAACTCCGAACAGCTGCGTCAACAATGGAAGTGGAGAACATAGTCCATTGGGACTCAATGTCCCCAGCCTCCCTCAGGATCTGGTCAAAGCTCTCCCGGAGGTGGGAGTTGAAGACCTCCCTGACAGAGGGTTCCGCCAGACTTTCCCAGCAGACCCTCACAATACGTTTGGGTCTGCCAGGTCTGTCCAGCTTCCTCCCCTGCCAGCGGATCCGACTCCCCACCAGGTGGTGATCAGTTCACAGCTCAGCCCCTCTCTTCACCCGAGTGTCCAAGACATACGGCCGGAGGTCAGATGACACGACCACAAAAGTCGATCATTGACCTCCGGCCGAGGGTGTCCTGGTGCCACGTGCACATATGGACACCCTTATGCTCGAATAAGGTGTTTGCTATGGACAAACTGTGACTAGCACAGAAGTCCAGTAACAAAACACCACTCGAGTTCAGATCAGGGAGGCTGTTCCTCCCAATCACACCTCTCCAGGTGACACTGTCGCTGCCCACGTGAGTGTTGAAGTCCCCCAGTAGAACAACGGAGTCCCCGGTTGGAGCACTCTCCAGTACCCCTCCCAGGGACTCCAAGAAGGCCGGGTACTCTACACTGCTGTTCAGCCCACAAGCCAAGACAACAGTGAGAGACCTATCCCTGATCCGAAGGCACAGGGAAGCGACCCTCTCGTCCACTGGAGTTAACTCCAACACATGGCGGCTGAGCTGAGGAGCTATAAGCAAGCCCACACCAGCTCGCCGCCTCTCACCGCGGGCAATTCCAGAGTAGAAGAGAGTCCAGCCTCTCTCAAGGTGTTGGGTTCCAGAGCCCAGACTGTGCGTGGAGGTGAGCCCGACTATTTCTAGCCGGTACCGCTCAACCTCTCGCACCAGCTCAGGCTCTTTCCCCCCCAGCGAGGTGACATTCCATGTCCCCATGGCTAAAGTCACCATCAGGGGATTGGCTCGCCGGGGTCCCCGCCCACGACTGCCACCCAAATCTCACTGCACCGGCCCCTTCTGAACCCTTCGGCGAGTGGTGAGCTCACCGGAGGGCAGGCCCACGTCGCTTCTTCGGGCTGGGCCCGGCCGGGTCCCGTGGGACCCGGCCGCCAGGCGCTCGCCTGCAAGCCCCAACCCCAGGCCTGGCTCCAGGGTGGAGCCCTGGTAACGCCAATCCGGGTGACGTACACTTCTGTTCTGGAACAAAAGCGGCCAATTTCTAGTATTTACAGCCTTTAAATTAAAATATTGACATCCCAGCGTCCGGTCCCAAGGACCCCCCCAAAGAAAGGAGGATTAGTTTCAGGAGTAGAAACCAAGGGCATAAGTGAAGAAATTGCTTCTTCATACAACATAAAAAGAAAAAGAAGAAACAATCATCATCACTCTCAGTGCAATGTAGCAGGCATCTTTGTACTAAACGTTTAACTGATATTGACGTTACCCCTAATAAAAAATTAAGAGCATGGTCAGGGGTCAGGAGTCAAACAGGCCATGTGGCACAGTAGAGCAGACCAAACAGGGCCAGACTCCATAACAACATCAGTTCAACATGACCAGGCGTAGTTTTACAAAAACTAACAGAGTCCCAATGTTCAAAAAGCATCACACGATACTAGTAAAAGTTCACAGTCACTGTGTTAAATGTTATCGTACAGAGACACTATCACCGGCCTGGCGAGTCATCATGAAGGCCGCACCGACAACAGCGCTAGACAGCGCTAGCATAAGCCGCTAGTAGGTTAGCCTGTGCACCGACTGCAAAGTCGGGGCAATGAAGCAACGTCATGGGGTGAGCATGGGCCCCACGAAGGAAGCGGCCTCTTGGACTGAGATAAAACGTTTCTTGTTGCCATCTTACTTGGTGATTTGAAGCTTTGCTGGATAAAGTAGAGCTGGCTGGAGCCCCAGGCTGTACAGCTTAGCCATGACATCGCGGTAGGCCGCACGCTGCTCCAAGACGTCGGGGCAATATTCCTTGTAGATGCATACCGGCAAGTCACGGTATTTCAGGTCATTCCTCTGTTTGCTGGCCTCCCAGACTACCAGCTCTTTGGTCTGGTGCTGGTGAAAGCATGCGATCACAGGCCTGGGCCTGTCTCCCTGTCGCGGCTTATAGGGGGAGGAAGCTGGACAGACTTGGCAGGCCCAAACGTATTGTGAGGATCTGCTGGGAATGTCTGGCGGAATCCTCTGTCTTCAACTCCCACCTCCGGGAGAGCTTTGACCAGATCGAGGGAGGCTGGGGACATTGAGTCCGAATGGACCATGTTCTCCACTTCCATTGTTGATCTCCTCAATCCCACTGACACACCTTTTATAGAGGAAGCAGAGGCTGGGGACTCAGAGGTGGATTCATTCATCACCCAAGCCGAAGTCACTGAGGAAGTTGGGAAGCTCCTCAGTGGCAAAGCACCGGGGGTGGATGAGATCCGCCCTGAGTACCTCAAGTCTCTGGATGTTGTGGGGCTGTCTTGGTTGACACGTCTCTGCAGCATCGCGTGGCAGTCGGGGACAGTGCATCTGGACTGACAGACTGGGGTGGTGGTCCCTCTATTCAAAAAGGGGGACCGGAGGGTGTGTTCCCACTATCGGGGGATCACACTCCTCAACCTCCCCAGGAAAGTCTACTCCAGGGTACTGGAGAGGAGAGTTCGGCCGATAGTCGAACCTCAGATTCAGGAGGAACAATGCGGTTTTCGTCCTGACCGTGGAACACTGGACCAGCTCTATACCCTTCGCAGGGTGCTCATGGCTTCATGGGAGTTTGCCCAACCAGTCCACATGTGTTCGACCGTGTCCCTCGTGGCATTCTGTGGGAGGTGCTGCGGGAGTACGAGGTCGGAGGACCTCTGGTAAGGGCTGTACGGTCCCTGTACGACCAGAGCAGGAGCCTGGTTCGCATTGCCGGCAGTAAGTCAGACCTGTTCCCGGTGCATGTTGGACTCCGGCAGGACTGCCCTTTGTCACCGGTTCCAAGTCTCAGGCCATGGTTCTCGACCGGAAAAAGGTTGCTTGCTCCCTCTGGGTTTGGGGGAGAGTCCTTGCGTCAGGTGGAGCAGCAGCCACAGTAATGTGGTCGTTGTATCGGACCGTCGTGGTGAAGAGAGAGCTGAGCCGAAATGCGAAGAAAAGCAGAAAGCGGAAGAAAATTGATGGATGGATGGCTTCAGAGAAAAAGGTTGTGGGTCGTGGACCTCCTGTGGACTCCAGCAGGCCGATAATCCTAACATTGTTACGTCGTCTTCGTCCCTCCAAATCGATGTTCTTGGTTTTGAGCTTAGCACAAGCCTCTGATAAAGTGGAGCATGATGCTTCAAGGGCCTGGATCCTTTAGTTGAATTGGCGTTGGTCTCCAAACTTGCAATTCGTTCACCAAAGTCAATCACTGTGGCCCGTACTGTGTCTAGTTTAGCTTCCAGCGAGGACAAAGCCGACTTCAGCTCAGCAGACAATGCCGCCAGTATGGACTGGCGGTGCCCCCCCAGCAAGCTAGTCAGAGCAGGCATGCTAATCTGGCTAGGCGCGGTGGACGAGTTCTCTCTTTTTGTATCTTTTTCCTTAGCCAGCCTGGTTCCGGAGGCCATGAAGCGTATAGAGGATATTACTCACTGTTACTAAAGAGCCGGGTCGAATTTGGATTATGAAAAGTTATGTTTTTCAGGTCAGTGCGGGAGAGCGCGATGCATGCGTCTACTCCATTCCTCTCTCCACCTGAAGTCCTATAATTAAGATTTTATTGGACTGATCAATGAGCAAGTTAAGAATTCACAGAATCTCATTGTGCGTCTGATTGGCTGATCATGTTCATCATCACGCCTATGTGCCAGCAGCTGCAGCTCTGAGCTTTTTCCAATGTCATCTTAACAAAATGTTTCTGTTGTGATTTATCTTGCTGTATAAAACTATGAGACGAGCTCTCAGAACTCTGCTCAACCTAATCGAGTGCTTGATTGCAAATTATGATGCAAATGTAAATGAAAAGATTACAAACAGTTTTAAAAACTATGATCATGTCAGAAGATGGTCTCTATTTATTTTATTTTCATTATTTAAAGTTCCAAGAACACAGAACACAAAGTGTGACCTCCCTCTGTGTTCAGAGGTGTAAATGTTGGCAGGTGTGTCTGAGCTGCTCTCTGTTCCAGCTCCTCTCGCTCCTCTTTGTTGAAGGTTTGCCATTTTCAGAACACACCTCTCTTCACTCAGCCGTGCATACCGAACACACCTCCACCACTGGTAAGCAGCCACAAAGGTAACGTCATCGGGGAAAAATGTGTTCCTGGTGACACTTTATAAGCAGCAGCTCTGAGTGTTTTGTCCGTGGATAGATTGACTTTGCAGGCGTGAAGTTGAGTTTGAAGAAGCCAAGGCAGCTCTCAGCAGACACAAACATGACAATGGAGATGAAGGACGTCTTTTCAAAATTTCCTCTCAAACAGCTCAGCACCTTTGTTGCCTTCATTGTGATTTTCATCTACAATGGTGTGCTTGACAGGGATTTGGAGTGTTCTTGTGACCTACAACTTGATCACTGCAGTTCATACATGTTTCTGCCATATTTAATTGTATTTCTTTTACAACTGTGGATGGACAAGACCTTTCAGAGAGTCTGTCAATACACATGTTGCCGTAGAAGAAACTGCTGTCACATCAGAGACAGCAGATTTATCATGGTTGTGTTGTATACCGTTATCAGGGCCGGTTGCTTTGGTCTGCTGTGGGTTGTAGCTGTGTTAATTGATGGAGACTGGTTCGTTTGCTGTCAGAATTATAAATCTGAACAGTATCCAGACTTAGCCTGCAAAGACAAAGAGAAGAACATCACACTGGAGGAACGAAAAGTCGTCGCTGAACTCAAAGGCCTCTCACTGGTGAGTTTTTGTTTCTGAATTAAAATTTCTAAATTATTTTTTAATAATCTTTATTTAGTTTTTAATGTTGGCCATACAGTGCAAGACAATCTCCACAATAGTATGGCGTGAAAAAGAACAAATAATATCAACAAAACAAACAAGAAGAACAGAGCCAGTGTGAAATTATGTTAGTGAGTGTTGCAGCAATCTGATTAATCATGTCTTTCTTTATATGTCAACCATTTCCCACAACTTTTTATAAAAACATCTTCTTTCATTTTCAACTTATATGTGAGATCTTCCATCACAAGTATATCACCTATAATTGACATCCACTGTTTGTAACTTGGAATGTCAGACTTAAGCCAGTTCTTAGTTATGGTCTTCTTCCCAGCCATCAGAAGAATCCTGACCAAATATTGGTCATCTACATGCACTGTGCCCTTCAAATGACCAAGGTACAGAACAAGACAGGATTCACATATTCCAAGACATCACAGAGAACTGAGTGAACATTCCCCCAGAAGGGTTGTATTTTTGAGCATTTCCAAAAAATGTGTGTGTGGTCTGGATCCATGTGGTTACATAATCTCCAACATGGTTGTTGAGCATTTATCTGTTTAGTTTTGATTTTAGGTGTAATGAAGTACCGAATAGATTCTTCCAACTGAATTCCCTCCATTTCAGAGATTGTGTTGTAATTTGGTGTGTTTTACACATAGCATCCCATATCCCCTTTGGAATCTCCTCACCCAGCTCATTTTCCCATTTGGCTTTAACATAAAATGTTGAATCTATTCTAGAGTCCATCAAACAGCCATACAGAACCACCACAGCTGTCGGAATAGCTTGGCTATAAGCTTTTACAAGTAGCTTTATGATGGGATGTATCGTGTCCTCGGTTGTTTTAATACTTTTGATATAATAGTCTCTCACTTGTAGATATCTAAATAAGTCCTGATTCGTACGATCATGTGTATTCTTTAGTTCTTGAAATCTTTTCATTTCACCTCTTTTAATAGTTGTACATATGGCTGTAATTCCTTTTTCTGCCCAATGTTTAAATCTAATTTTAATTGTTTCACTGTTGAAAACCATATATCTAAAGTAAAGGATATCACTGGGTTGAAGTTATGCTCGTCTTTTATATAAGTGGGGGTCTTTGCTTCCCCAATACTTATTTGAATTGGGTATTTTAATGTGGACATTTCAGTATCTTTCCATCAAGCTACATATCCCTCATCACACCAGTAAATTATTTGACGCAGTTGTGCAGCACGGAAATATTCTTTTAGATTTGGGATTTTGGTCTTTAGATAATTGCAGTGTGGCATAACATATTCTGGGCTGTTTACCTCCCCATACAAATCTTGATATCCCATTTCAGAAATTGGTCTTTTGATATAACTACAGGCAAAGATAGAAACAAATATAACAGACGTGGTAGGATGTTCATTTTAACCACATTTATCCTGTCATTTAATCTCAGTGGGTAAGTGAACCATCTGTCAATATCTCTCCTTGAGTTTTTGTCAATGTGTTCATAGTTACCACTATATAATTTTGAAGATCTTTAGTTAAAATTATGCCCAAATATTGGATTAATTTTGCTCCCCAGTTTATCTGCCATTTCTTAAGTTCTTGGTTTGGCGAACAGTCAAACATTAGGATTTGAGTTTTAAGTATATTTACTTTATAACCTGAATAACAACCAAATCTGTCAAGAATTTGTGTAAGCTGCTTAAATGAATTCCCTGGGTTTTTTACATAAATTATGATGTCATCCACGAACAGACTTATTAAATGTTCTTGTTTATTAATTTCTATACCTTTTATTGAACTGTCTTGTCTGATCATCTGGGCTAATGGCTCGATATATAGGGCAAACAGCATGGGGCTGAGGTAGCAGCCCTGTCTGGTTCCTCTCTCCAAGACAAATCTTTCTGACAGAGAGCCATTGACTTTTACTCTAGCTATAGGTTTGTTATAGATAGACCTGATGCATCGAATTGACTTCAAGTTGAATCCAAATTTTCCGAAAGTTAAATATAAAAAATTCCCAATTGACTCTATCGAAAGCTTGTATGCTGTCTTCATGTATTTTATGTATAATATGCAGTGTTCTTCTAATATTGTCTTGCGTTTGTCTGTTCCTAACAAATCCACTTTGATCCTCATCTATTAATTCAGGTACAAATGATTGGAGTCTATTTGATATAATTGAGGTGTACATTTTGTAGTTGACATTTAGTACTGAAATGGGTCAATAATTTTGGCAATACTCCTTGTCTTTAAAGGGTTTGGGGAGTACTGAAATTATTGCTTCAGTCCACGAGGGGGGGATTCAGTCATTAGTCATAATCCAATTAAAAGTAGTGTGGAGCAGTGGTGCTAATTCTTCACTTAATTTCTTGTACCACTCGGAGGGAAATCCATCACTAGCTGGTGCCTTACTTGATTTAAGTTTTTGTATTGCTTTCCGAATTTCATCTATTGTTATCTTCGCTATAATGTATTCGTTTTGTTTAGGGCCTATTGAGGGTACGTCCAGAGAGCCCAGGAGAGTCTTTATATCATTTTGATCTGAGGCCGATGACTCAGTGTAAAGTTCTTTGTTATAGTCTAAAAATATTTTCGATTTCTTTTAGTTCTAGCTTGTCCATCAACCCATCAAAGCAAACTACTATACTTTAACTTCACCTACCCATAGCAAGTTATAACAGTTTCGTGTTAATTTTAACTCCAGGGTCAGTGAGCTAGATACTCACCCGGTGTTGTTTCCCCTCAGACGAAAGTCCTGCAGTCTTTCATGCGCGCTTCTGCTGGCCTCCCCGTTGCTTCCACTCCCGGTGTGTTTCCATGTCGCGTTTCCGGTCGTTTGGAGCCTCTCAACGATTGTGGTTCCTCCGGTGTTGGTCCCCGTGTTATCAACATTGTATCGTCTCTCCCGCAGGTCTCTGGTTGCCTCCTCTGCACTGCCGTAGGTTTTCATCCCACTGGACCAGTGGATGCGCATCTTGTTGAGAGGTGTCTGAAAGCGGATGCCTTCTCTCTAAGATCTTTTTGACGTTGGAGTACGCTTTGCGTTGTTGCAGTGTTCTCTCTGAGTAATCTTGATCAAAATAAATCCTGTTTCCTCCAGGGTGGTTGTTTTCTTCTCCCATGCTTTTTTCAATATCATCTCCTTTACAGTAAACTGATGGAAGTTGATGATGACCGATCTAGGAGGTTGGTCCGTTTTTGGCTTTGGAGCCAAGGCTCGGTGAGCGCACTGAATCTGGAGGTCCAAGTTTATTTAAAATTCCTCACGGAGCTATTTATCCATGAATTGCGCGACCGACTCACTTTTGGACTCTGCCTCCTCTTGTATGCCATACAGCCGTAAATTATTCCAACAGGACCTCAATTCTAAGTTGTCTAGCTTGTCCATTATCTTTTTCTGCTCTTGCATCATGTCCTGCAGTGCACCGTTTGCTTCATAACTCCATGACTAGAGTTCTTCTGTGCGTGACAGAGCAGTGCATATCTTCTCCTCATGTTCACCGATATCTGTGGTTATTTTTGCAAACTTTTGATCAATGTCACCCTTAAGTTCTGTCAGCTCGTTTCTCATTTACGCTATAATTTCGTCTTTGAATGTTTTTAGGTCCGTCTTCATTCCGTTTTGCAGAGCTTGAATTTGCTTGCTGATGCCGTCCAGGCTGTTTTGAAACGTGGTCATGCTAGCTTCTTCAGGTGTTAGCTCGCGCTCGTTAATCGATATATTCATATTCTCAATTTCAAAGTTTGTCAACATGAATCTCAAGTTTTAGCGGAGTTTATTATGTTGGCATGCGGGAGCTCCTGTCTTACACGTCCATGCTGCTCTACCGTCCCACCGGAATTCTCCAACAGTTTGTGCTTTCTACTGTGATTTTACTTTAAAAATATCACAAGTCAAATAAGTTTGTTTTCTCCAGGTGACGTGACGATGACGTCACTGTCGTGATAAAATGAACATTTTCATCCTGAGATAATTATTTTATTTCATTCACAGGAAGCGCCACAGGAAGGTGTTCACACACAGTGTTTACAGATGTTTGATTGGTGGATTATATGTTTAGGTTAATAATTGTGTACTTGAAGTTGAAGATGTGATCTGACGTGTGATCTCAGAGCAACAGAAGAAAGTTAATGCAGCCAGAGCAGATTATCTTCTGTGATTTAAATTAATCCTCTTTGTTTCCTCTTTTCAGCTGATCGGCCTCTCTGTCGTCCTTGGTGCTCTTTCAGTGATGGCTGTACTGTCATTACTTAGACGGATTAAATGCCGTATCTGCTCTTGTTGTCGCTGTTGTGACGAAAAAATACAGTTTTACAAATGGGTTTTGAAAAAAGAGGAAACGGTGCTGAAAGACTTTTTGAAAGCTGGAGCAAAAGAAACACTGACTGAAGAAATCAAGAGAAAAATAAACGGTGGAAACTGGGAAGAATGTTTCGATGCTGCTGACCAACTGATTGAAAACAACGCAGCGCTGAGATGTCAGGAAACAGCAGCAGAGCAGGTGAACAAGTCACACCTGCTGGATCCATGTTGAGCTTCATGTCTGACCCTCTGACGTTTATTATCACAGCGGTTACATGTCTGTTATACTGAACAGCTCGAAAGTAACTAAACATTTGTGTCACACATTGCTGTTCCTCAGAGCTTTAACTGTAAAAACTTTAACTTTAAGTGTTTGAAACTTTTTGCAGAAGATTCAAGCTCAACTGGAAAAACTGAAACTGGAGGTGAGTCGATCTGTCCGTCTGTTCTTTAAGTTAAATTTAAGTTAAATTTCATGAATGCATTTATCCAGAGATCGTGACTTAATGGTTTGCTTGTTTTTTACTCATTCTCTTGTTTAGTTGTTGTATTAATGAGCTGGTGAACAATTAATTTCTGTTCTACTGTTGTTGAAGTTCCATCTTTACAATCAAAGCTCTCCTCAGATTTCTTTCCTGTGATTTCACATGTTCTCGTTTCCTCTCTGACTCTGTGAAACTCTTTGCAGGTGGAAAGACTTCGTGCTGAAGAACAGAGGCAAGAGGTAAATCCATCCGTCCATCCATGATGAGAGTTTCAGACAAAACTGTGTTCTGTGTCGCACTGATGATCTTTTGTATAATGACTTTTTGAATGATAGTACATTTTATTCAAAAATCCAAAACTATAGTCTTCAACCATCAGATCAGTTTATAATTAAACTGATCAACTGATCGATGAGGAAGTGAAGAATTCACAGAATCTCAACTTGCGTCTGATTGGCTGATCTTGTTCATCATCACGCCTGTTTTCTAGTGTTACTCTCTCCTGATTGGAGGACACTTACACACTCAGCTACTATAGGAGGGTTATAATGTTGTTGTCCACTGATACAAACTGCATGTGTCTCAATTTCTGATGCCTTTACAGCTTCAGACCAGACAGCCGCTGGAGCAACCGGAGGAACAGGAGGAGGAACAGCAGGAGGAACAGCAGGAGGAACAGGTGTGTTTGTTTCTTAAAAAAGTCAGTAATTAGTAATCTCACCATAATATCTGTTCAGCTGACCGTCAGTCTGTTTATCAGCAGTTTCCTTCATGTTGAGAAGAACTGTGAAAAGTAGATGAAGTGAGACGGAACATAAGGAACGACAGCTTCTGCACTTTTATGTCATTTAGATTCTTCTTTTCTTTTTTCTTTCTGAAAACTAAACTTTGACACACTGTTTGAAACTGTTTGCAGGAGGAAGAATATGAGCATGATGATTTAACCAGAGAGGTGAATAGACATCAGTCTGTCTGTCTGTGATTGGTATGCTGCTTAAATTCAAGTGTGATTCATCCTGTTTTTGATTGGTCTAATGTCATATTCTAATATTTTGAGTTGCTGGATTTATGAAAGTCCTAATAATCAAAATTAAAGCAAAAAGGCTTGAAAAATAATTCATTTTATGTGTAATGAATCTTTCTGAGCTCTGCTGAGAAAACGACAGAAACAACCAGATTATAAACATGTTCTATTCACAAATAAGTTAATTAATTATATTCAAACAATCAGACATATTCTACTTCATCAGTCAAACTGCATCTTTCCCTCTGTGGCAGGTTGTAAAATCAGAACCAGCTGCTGCTGACCTCTGCTGTTTGTTTTTTAGTGAATCAAATCTAACATTTAAATTCATTATTATTCATTTTGTTGTGTCCGTAGTTACAAACATACGCCCCCCAGTGTTCACTGCAAAGAAATACATTTCTTCATGAGAAGAGGACGTGTTCTGTTTTTATCTTTGCAAACTCCTTTAGATTTATTTAGTTTCAAGCATTCAGTGTGATGTTTCACTGAAACTGAATAAGGAACACGTCACCTCACAGATTTTAAACTCTGTAACTGCCTTCCTGCTTTTTAGCCAGTTTAGTGAAATATTTAGTTAAAACACGTTTAGAGACGTATGAACCACTGATGTTATGCTCTTTATATATCACACAACTAGAAAAAAATGCCTCCAACCTTTTAAAGGTGCAATTTGTAATAATTGGCCACCTCTTGAACTCATACTTCAAACAACTACAAGGCAGCATCTCAACATAGTAACCACTAACTGCTGCTAAATGTAGCTGCTGTTAGGTAGTTAGCTCAGTTTGCAGTGCAGCTAGTGGCCCTATTAGCTGAGTCTGTCCGACGTCTGATCTCAGAGCATTTTTGTAGACATCGTCAGAACTGTTCTTGATTATTTTAGTTTAAAGGTGCAATATGTAAAAATGTTTGTTTAAAACATTCCTAAATTAACTAAAATGATCAACTGAATGTGAAATAACAGTTTTGATGTTATGTCAAAGAAACATTTGTATTGGGTTGCAGAAATATGTATTGAAGTTAGCATGCTAACCAGCTAGCCTGAGATGTCTCAACAGTCCCACTGTGCTCAGAGCTCCCAGTCTGGTCAGAGTCAGCTAATAGAAATGCTTGCTAGCTGCTTGGTTAACTAAGCTTATTAGCTAACTAAAGCTACAGTTAGCAGCCGCTGTGTTTGGAGTTGTTTGGAGTATAAATATGGCGGGTGGCCGAATGCTCTGCTCCACTTAATCAAGTGTGTGATTGCAAATTATGATGAAAATGTGAATAAAAAGATTAAAGTTCTGTACAGGAGGTTCAAATAATAATCTTTTCAACATGTGATCCTGTCAGAAGATGGTCTCTGGTTATTTTTATTTGAATGTTTGAGGGAAATTTTCTAATGTCCCTTATTATTTTGATATGTCGTTCTCACATATGACGGAATTGTAGATGCAACATTATTATCAGGGCTCAAGACTAACTTTTTGCATTGGTTGCACTGGCACAAAATGTAGGTGCACTAGAATTTTAACGCCATAAGGAGACCTTTCCGGCTCCGTAACTTTAATATAACGTGAATGATTTCCAAACAAGACTAAGATATTGAGAAATCCTTGTCTTTATTTGAAGGACATTGACATAAGAAAAATAAGGTGTTTCACTATTAGGCAGCTCCTCTTTGGCAATGTTGTATGCAACATTACATTTTATAATAATTTCTGATTCCTCAGAGGACCTGATTGCCGCTTCCCTACCGCTGAAATACAGCTAGGAGAGGGGCCACTTTCTCCACACACCGGTCCCGGCATGTAGTGTGTTTTTTTGACATGCTGTGTTTTTTTAAAGTTTCGATACGAAACATTGTTGACCCGCTCACAAATGCACTAATACCGGCCGGCCATACTCTGACCGCACTCATGACAGTATACACAGTGCATTACATTACGTCCTTTATCGTACCGTAACCAGGGAAACTGTTTCAACCAGTCCTGCCTCTAAAACCGAGGCGGAAATGTGCCGGCCCGTGGGTGAGATGGGAGGAGGTGTCAACCATAGACATAATATACGTAGACGCCTCAAAGACTGACGCTGCCTGTTGGAGCTGACTATCAGCGCGGCCGCCATCTTGGATGGGTCTCTAATGCGCCCTCCCTGCATTGATTTCTACTGAGGAAGGTCTATCTACAACTACAATAATCACAACTCCACGAATTTTTACCGGATTTTCACACGGTTACACACGGCAGAGCTTTAGTAATGATACAGGGCGCTGTCACAAAAATTATATAACTTTTTTTTTTTTAATCTTACTTGTGAAAGTTAATCCCCCGCGATCTGCTAACAATACTGCGCCGGTTATTGCAACTGTAAACTGCACAAAATAGGGGCAAAGTTGCTCGCTCTCCGTTGATTCCAATTGACTCTAATGCGAGCGTACAGTGAGGAGACCCATCCAAGATGGCGGCGACGCTGGGTTACGTTCCAGCACGCTATGAGGCGTCTACGTATATTATGTCTATGGTGTCAACGACCTGCACTGTTGTGCGACCCACAACCGGGGAGTTTTAAAACCAAAAAACAGCTGATCACAGCAGTCAGTCCTTCATTTCATCTGTGGACATTAAGATGAACATCTGGACAGCCGGTCAGATCCAGGAGCCTCAGTCTCTGTTGCTGTTTTGTTGTGTTAGCTTGATGTTATGTCGGAAAGCTAAGGATGGTCGCTACTTTCAAATTAAAAGCCCCCCGCTAAGAACCCAGTTCTAAACTCCAGTAGGGTGCAATGTAAAGCTCTTATTTTGAAGACAAATTCTATGTCACCGTTCACAGCCCAACTTCCAGCTTCATGTCACGTCACATGTTTACGCCGACCTCAGAGGCGGCTTTTGGAAAAGGAGGAATATTACGCCCCGGTTTTAGAAAGACAGGCCGGCAAATTGCCGCCCTTGCCTTGGAGCAAATGTGCCGCCTTTTCTATCTAAAAAGGGCTTCTGACTCGGTTGTCTCCTCTGGTTCCGAGTCTGATGCCGCAGAAGGACCGGGGCTTGGCATCTCAGCAGGAACCGAGGGAATGGCAGCAGGGGTGGTTGTCGGCTTAGATTGTTTAGTGAAAAAACTTTCAATACTCCTGCCCCTCTTCATTTTGCCTCGTTTTCTTTTCTTTTCCCCTTCCGCTGCTGTGGCGCTCAGTTCGCTCGCTCGCAATTTTAAATACACACAACGGAGAGCAGTGACCACAGCCAATCTGAGGCAAAGTTCCGCCCAAACTCTGTCTCTTATCGGTTTAGACCAAGATAATGATCTACCATGACTGTCAGTTTAGTCACAGGAGAACACAGAGAGACGATGTGCTTGCAAAGTACATTTATATATTTTAGATGCACCGTTGCGACCTAGAAAAATCCTTAGGTGCACTCTTAAAATTTGGTCACACTCTGGAGCCCTGATTATGTATGTAAAATGAAATCTTATATATATTGACTTCTGACATGAGCTCTGTCTGTAGCAGTTACGTGGTGGAACAACAACAAACGTGTTAGATCAGCATCCAGTTCAGCTGTGTGTGCTGCAGCCAGCCGACCTGCACTGTGCAGCGGTAACATCCTCTGTCATTATAAAGGATTCAGCTTCTTACTGAGAACTAAACATCCATCACAGTCACTGTGACTGTGCTGTGAGCTAGCTCTGTAGCACCGTGGCTAATATATACAGCTGGGAAACTGCAGTGCAGCAGCAGCATTACACACAGTGACAACAGCAACATAAAGAGAAAGAAGTTTTCAAAGTCAGTCCCGTCTTCTTTCCGACGTTTCCAAAACAAATCTACACCACCAGCCAGACAAACGTCTCACGACAGTGGGCGCTAGGGCTCATGGGAAATGCAGTCTTCATTTCGGCAAAACACCACCGCTTTGGTCCAGCGGGGCGCCAAAGTCAACACTAAATGAAAACTCCGTACAGAGGCTTGAAGGAGTTGATCCTGCAGGCTGGTGAAGCCTCTTCTGTGCAGAAGGTTTCGACCTTTGGTTGATGTTTGACACACAACAATGGCTGAAGTGTAGAAGAAGTTGTATTTGCATCATGAGCTGATGTTAAGATGATTGGAGTAATGCTTTATTGTTGTGGGTGATTATACAGGATGAGGACAGACGGCTTCTCTGCAGTCATCATCTCTGTGCTGCTGATGTGGGACTCTTGCTTGCAAACATTAAAGAACTTCTAGAAAATAAATGTTGTGTCAAACTGAGTTTTGACCAACTCTCATCTGCACCAGACACGCAACTGATGTTCAGCCACCACGACAAATGTGTGACTGAACGAATGCACATTTATTTTGGACATTTGAAAACAAAACAAAACAAATTATAAATATAGCCGCGAGCGGCAATCTGCGGGTTCTAACCTCTTTCGCCCCAAACCAGCCACCCTGACCCTCATCCCCTGCAGTCGATGACATCGGCCGCCGTGTCCCTCAAAAACTGTGCAACACACAGGCATGATAAGCCCCAGATTTGTTCAAATTTGGTTTTCAGTTACATGCTAATGGCA
>CAEMYA010001699.1:0-11085 GCA_903131615.1 Diplodus sargus | reverse complement strand
TTAAAGTTTTCAGTGTGAGTTCAGTTTGTAGGTGAGAAATAAAGAATCAAACCCTCAGTGAGTAAACTCTTCTCTTCCTGTCTGAGTGTCTCCATGTTGTCTGTTGTGTGATTCTTGTGTAACTGGTCTGCTGTAACGCTGCAGTTTGTGGTTGGATGAATAAAGTCTCTCTCTAATCTCTCTAATGGAAACAGAGGAACAGTGACGGCCTCTCTGACGGCTTCACTCTGCTGTTGCTGTGCTTTCTGTCTCCAGGGCTGCAGACCTGTTGGAGGTTCATCAGCAGCTGGGACACACCTGGGCCTGATGTGCTGCAGGTACACAACTCCTTCACAACATCTGCTCACACAGCTTTGTGTCGTGGCTTTTAGTTTGTTTTTACAGCTCAACATCCACACAGCACATCTTCACTCATCCACTGCTGCACTACTGACTGCACTCACTCCTCCAGCTGTCTGTGTCTCTGTTGGAAATAAATCACTGTGTCTCCTGGTTCTGATCCAGTCTGAGAGGCTGTGACACTAATAACAACTCCATGGTTTGTTTTGGTGAAACAATAATTCTTCACTTTAACAAAATTATTTCTTTTTACTTTTGGAGGATAAATGTGACAGAATGTCAGGATTCGGCTGCAGCAGCTGTTTATTAATCTATTACTGAGTTTGTGGGTGAAGTTTAAGCAATTATTAGAATCTGAAGAGAATTTTACACTCAGTTTGAAACATTTCTGACTTGTGTAAACGTCTTCATCACATTGTGCTTTGTTTTCAGTCTGAACATGTGAAAATATGTTTGAAAACTTATAAACCAACAAGAATTAAAATGACTGAATTGTTCATAGGACACAAAGAAGAATCTCACCATAGACTGCATAAATCTCAGCAGAAAGCGAACTGCTGCTTCCTTCCCGAGTGACGACACAGCGGAAGGTGCCGGTCTTGGGCACAGCAGCTCGAAGGACGATGTCACTTTCTGTGACCTTTGGCTCGTCAGCTTGAATGATGTTTCCAGAACTGTCCTGCCACTGTAGATGTGGTTTTGGAGAAACACCAAAAACTTTACACTGCAGCACCGTCCCATTATCTGTTTTGATAGTTGTGACAGACGGCTTTGAAGCACCTGTGAACATGACAGAAAACAAAAGCTGACATTAGTTTTAATTACAGCATCAGAAATGTGATGTTGGGATGGTTTTGTTCATCACGTCTCTGCTTGTTGATCAGAGCGAGTTTAAGAAAAACACAAGAAACCAAACAGTGATAAAAAGCACGATGAGGCTCAGTTACAGCTCGCAGCATTCTTCAACACAGGATCATATTTCACACACATTTAACTTCTACTGAGAGTTTCTAAATATTTACAGCTTTTCTGCCTCCTATCATGACAGAAACACATCAACAGTGAAGACTTTACAGCAGCTCCTCAACTTTAAACATTTGTTGTGCGTCATGTGAACTTTGTTTCTATTCACATGAAATAATAAAGAAAATGTGTTCTGAAATGTGAAACAGGATCATTAACAGCTCGTCTCCTTCTGTTAACATAGTTTGGGTGTGGACACTTTAATAGGAACACCTGTACAATCTAAAGTAGGCTGAGCAACATAAACAATATAAACTGTGATCATGATATGAGAATATATATTGTTTTAGATATTTGATATTCTCACATGGTGAAATATCAAAACTGTTTCCTGGTTTAAAGGCTCATTACAGTAAAGTGACGTCATGTTCTGAACTCACCGACTGTTTACTTGTTCTAATACTTTCTTTACCCACTGAGTCATTATATTAGCATTAATGATGATTATTGATCATTGTGTTAATATTTTGTTAAAGTATCTATAGTCATCTCTACAATATTGTCATATTGTCCTATTTGGGCAAACATATTGTGATATTTGATTTTGTGGCCAAGCCTGAACATTAATGAAGTGCTTCTGAGAAATTTTTAAATATCGAGTTACATATCTAAAAATATCCTGATATAATTTTAAGGTCGTACCTCGCAGCTCTAATCTGAAGTAATCCAACACAACTGTTCAGACTGTAAGTTCACTTTTAAGATGAATTGAGTTTCTATCGACACCATCATTGAGGTGTTAATGATATAAAATCTTCATCACTGAGCTCGTAGTTACTGACGGTGTTGAACTGGACTGTATTATACTCAGAAGTGTTTCTAATATTCTGACTCGTCATGTTTGTTAACAGGGAGGCCAAAAAAACAAACACCTCTCAGTGTGATGTAGTTCAGTACAACACCACCTTTAACTGTGACCTCAGTAATAAACACACAGCTTCATCTACACAGTTCAGACAAAGTCAACACAAACTGAACATTATGAAGTTCATGAAAACAGAATTAGTGGCAGAGCTGCTGTATTTAATTACAATATATACATAAACATGTTTATACTGCTGTACATACTGTATATATGTGATCTATAGTGTGAACACTGTGTTCATATCAAACCTGCAGCTGTTTATTCTCTATATAACGTCTCAGTGACGTTACTCTGCTCTGATACCTGCGTTGTACATTTATCCTTCTGTCCTGCTGAACGTGTTCACACTGTTTGTATCTCAGTGTCTTCATCCCTCACAGGTTATTATGTTTATTACACCTGTACATACTGAATGTACACAATCTGCTCACAGCTGCTTTTTACACCTCCGGTGAATGAAATTCTTTGTCTCATTAAATTGCTTTACTTAATGAATCTAATGTAATTAATAGATTGTACAGGTGAACCTGATAAAGTGAGTGTATCTGTACTCTGCTTGTATATGCAGTTTAAATTGTGAAGAAACTGAAAAGCATAATAAAAACCTCCATCACTGTTTGACAGGATGATTGCTCAAACATTTTTAACATTTTAACATTTTTTAACTTCTTCCAGTTTGAGGCAGATTCTGACAGATGCACATTTTATGAGCTACAATTAAAAAACTGTGGTATTAAAAAGGAAAGACAGAATGTGTCAAAGGTAACACACCTGATGTGTCATCAGGACTGAACTGTGTTACTAATATTTTAATCAGGCTGCCAATTTGTTGAAATGCTGCTTTACAGTCAACAAAGAATGTGAAAGATTTAACTGCTTTATTTTTATAGTTTCATGATTTCAAGTGAGAGTGGACTAAATATTAGAAACACCTCTCAATATCCCGACACACCACACACACAGTGTAATTTAAACTAACTCAAACTAACAATGAGACTGAATCAACACAATATAACACAATATAAACTGTTATAGCTAGATAGACAGACAGACAGACAGATAGATAGATGGATAGACAGATAGATAGATAGATAGATTAAAATGCTTAACTAGTTATGAAATAAAATAAAATATTGTGGTCAGTAAAATAAAATGCTGAGGTAATTGGAACATGAGGTGCAGGTTTATGTACATATAATAATATAAAGCACAGTAGTTGTGTGTGTGTTTTGTGTTTTGTTATGTGAGCGTTGTGAAGTTTGATTTCCTGCCGTTCCTTCAGGCAGCAGGTTGAATGAGTCTGCTGCTGAAAATGCTCTTCAGCTTGTCCAGAGTTTTGTGGAGGCTGAGAGACTTTGTTCATGATTGTCAGCAGTTTCACCAGCAGCCTGTTCTCCACCACCTCCTCCAGGGTGACGAGCTCAGAGCCAACAACAGACCCATGATATGAGACTATATATTGTCTTAGAAATCTAAAATTCTCACACGGTGATATATCTCAACTGTTGTCTTTTCCTGGTTTTAAAGGCTCAATAAAGCGAAGTCATGTTCTGAGCTGACAAGACTGTTTACTTGTTCTATTTTATATATATATATATAAATAGAACAAGTAAACAGTAAACATATATAAATATATACACATATATATATATATATATATATATATATATACATATATAAATATTATTTTACAACTACTTGAGCATTTTATTGTATATAGTACTTTATTGTTTTTTGTATATAGTATATAGTACCAATTTCATTTTTATTCTTTATATTTGCCCATACATTTTGATTGTATCTTTACTTGAATGTACTCGCTGCTATGATAACTTTAATCCCTGAGGGGAAAATAGGTGATCTGTCTTGTTCTCTGTGGGCTCGAGGCCCTGCCAGATGTGGATTCTGACCACTGAACTAAAGTCCATCTGGGACTCTGGAACCAGACGCAGCAGTAAATGAGCGACATCTTTAACTGTTTAATGAAAGCACTCACCAACAACAAGCTCAATGATGGATAGTTGACTCGGCTGATGACGTGGGAAATCACAGCTGTAGATCCCGCTGTCGGCCATCTTTGTATTTGTGATCTTTATGGAGGCGTTGCCGTTCTTCAGTTGATCTTGAAAATGTGAGACTCGACCTTTGAACTGCTCATCTTGACCTGGAAGGCCGATATTGTAATGACGGCCTGCATCATAGATGAACACCTTCTTCTTCTCCTTCAGACCATCTTTCCTCCAGTGAAAGACCTGCCATGTGAGGTCCACCTTGGTGCTGATCAAACAGGGTAAAACTGCATCACTGCCTTCTTTCACTCTGACACCTGGAAGATAAAAACATGTTACTCTGTATGTTAACATGCAGAGTCATCAGGAAACAAAGTCAGATAACAACTTTACACAACAAAAACTCAAACACCTGTTTCCTCTGACATGATAGTTTTGGTTGTGTCGAGCTTGTACTGACATATTTTAAGTATATTTAATCTTACAGTAAAGTTAATTATGTTTCTGTTATTGAGTTTTGTGATTGAATGTTACAAAATGTGTTCAGCTGTGGAAACTGTTCATCTTTATAACACCAGCAGAAGTTGTAGTTTCATTCAAGTCAGAACTTGATTTATTGGACTGGATTCAAAGACACAACTAACCACCAAACGATCCTGTTCCACAGCTGAACACGTTACTATACTATATTACTATTGCTAAAATATATATCTTATAATTCTAGCATTATCATATAATGTTATAAAACAGAACTCAACAGTACTGAAAGTGATTTATTGTGTCAGTGAGTTAAAACCTGTGATGATGTTTAATGACTCATGTTGTTATTATCTCTCATCATAACTCATCACTTCAGATCAGCGTCATGTCAGATTATCTTCTGTTTCCTCTTCTACTCACTCAGCAGCTCAGATTCTGTTTGTCTGTTCTGATCCAGTTCTGTCAGTCGGGTCCATCAGTTCCTCCACAGTTACACCTCGTAGTTATTATGTGCTGAACAACCAGCTCAGCTGTGTGTGACACTCAGTTTGTGTGCTGTGATTCATTTCAGTGTGTGGATGTGGAAGATTCACTTTTATGATGAAATATAAAGTCAAATAAAGATTTCTGCAGTTTGATGCACAAACTTCTCAGTGAGCATCATAACTGTCCTCAGATGTTTCCTCTGAAATATATTTACTGTAAACAGAGTGAGTGTAATACTGTGAATCTAACTGCATCACATACAGCACATAGAGTGTTAATGATTAATAAAAGTTGTACATCATCACAAAGAAAATTATTAATGATGTTCATGCTCCTAAAAGATTAGTTCAGACCGAACACAAAATTATTTTCTGTCTCTATTTGATCTTGAAAACTTTTTTGTTCAACACAAACAGTCAGTGTAGCAACCGTCAACATGCGTGTGATTTTAAAATTAATCATCCAGTTTGTTCAGTTATTTATCATCATCTTCTCATTTTCTCTCCAATCTGTAGTGATGAACCAACTTCGTCGTTTCTATAAAGTAATTTTTCACTTAAAACATTTTAAATTATTTACATATTAAATCACAACTAGGAAGAATCTCACCTTGGATATGCACGGGGATCACGGCAGCAACCTGATGGCCGAGTGTCTCCTGTGTAGCTACACAGTGATAGTCGTCGGTCTTGGTCACAGTAATCTTGACAGTGATGTATGAACGACCTCCTCTTTCTGAGTTCTGTGGCTCCTCAGCAGGAAGAGTGTTGTCATCACTGTCCTTCCACTTTAATGTAGGTCGTGGAACACCGTGAGCTTCACACTGCAGCAGCGCCCAGTCCGCTTTATGATCAAGTGTCCTGATAACTGGCTCTGGAGCTAAACCTGTGAACACATTATAAACAATAGATTATAAAGAGACAGTTTCAGCATTATAATCATGATATTGTGATTTTGTTTATCTACACTCTGCTTGTATTCAGTTTACTGTGAAGAGAAAAACAATAAAAGCCTCCAGCAGCATTTTATGGGACGATATTTCAAACATTTTTAAGGTGTAGCAGTTTGAGGGTAACGCACATGAATTTGTTAAACTGTATAAAGATAATTCCATTATTGTTCAGACGTAAACACACCTGATGTGTCACATATCTAATTATGCTGCCTGAAAGAAAAATTAACCATAAAGTTAGTTGATGTTCTGCCAAGAGAAGGCTGTAAAAGATTTATCTGAGGTGGTTTTATTATTATTTTTTTAACATAAAGTGTCTAATGTTGACGAGGGAAGACTGAATATTAGAAACTCTTCTCAGTATCGACACAAACAAATGATCAGATGATACTGAAGCTCCAAAGCTTGTTTGACTCTCTGACGTGAACTTTTCCTACACAAACAACTGCACTTATGTTTGATTCTACGTACGTACGATTGGTGCATCGCTTTAATTAATTTAATTAAATTATTTCTCCTCCGTCACTAAAAGTTGGTCCAGTGAAGTGACGGGAGGAAAGAAGACTTTGATTGTGGTTTGCTATAAAAACACTAGTTGATAAGTTGATAATGGTGAATTTCTATTATTGGGATAAATGTGAGTATAAACACCAGAGACATTAAAATATGTCCAGCTCAATAACGTGAAGTCATATTGATTTCCTGATATATATTGATTGTCACAAGATGAGCATCTTTCCTGTTATACTAAAATATCTGTGATGCAATACACTGAAAAATGTCTTGACAAAAACAGAAGGAAAATGGATTATAGTGTGTTTTAGAGACATTTGAAGCATATTTTAATGATTATAGGAATAAAATTATGAATTTAAATAATTTTCTGAATAATACTGACAAACCTAGTTCAGTGTATTATTAAACTAAAGGAGGAAACAAAAGGAAACAATGAAGCATTTTTCCTGATGGAAGCTGATGAAGGTCTTTGTACCAAAACATTATTAAAATTAATCTTAATTGAGGTCAACAGGAGTTTTTGTCCTGAGTTACAGAACCTTAAAAAGTCCATCTGATCTGATCGCTGCTCCTGTGTCAGAGCTCGTGTCAGGTGAAGAATATCAGGTGAAGTTTGATGATGTCAGAGTTTATTGATGATGTCAGAGGCTTCAAATGTCACTGCTGCTGCAGAAAGAGATTCTTTCAACTTACAGAGAAACTATTTGATCATTACTGAGATAAACAATATTTAAAGGAATATTGTGATGTTGGGACTCAGAATGATTGTTACATAAATATTAAACATAAAGTTAAATTCCTGAACCCAGAATGAACCTGAGACTAAACTACATTAATAAAGTAGATGACATTATTCTTTCATGTCAGTAAAAATACTTCATATGGAAGATTTTTGGGAAAGGCAGCAAATAATTATTTTACTGCAACATATTGCACAATAACGTCTTTATGTAAATAGACAATCCGAATAAATGTATTAGATTAGTAACACTCAGGCTTCTTGGACTTAAAAGATGTTGTTGTATAACTATAATATAATAAACGTGTCCACCTGTAAGTGACGACTGATCCCAGTCAGGTGAACACAGAGAGGTTCAGGCCCACAGATGTCAGTGTTCAGACTGACAGGCCTGAGAAGACATTTACAGAGACATGTAGAGGTGGAGGGTGACGTCATCACAATCAGGACTCACCTGTGGTTTTTTCACCTCTTCTGTCTTTTAATGTTATAAGGTGCGCAGGATGCGCGCGACCCGATATTTACAGTAAAAAATAATAAAAACATAAACATCGTATTTTCATGTTGACGTCAGAAGTCAACACACACATATTACACCTCATCTGAAAGCTCACAGGTTCGTTTTTATCAACACATCCAGGAACCTGAAA
Organism: Diplodus sargus; assembly: GCA_903131615.1. Taxonomy (NCBI): domain Eukaryota; kingdom Metazoa; phylum Chordata; class Actinopteri; order Spariformes; family Sparidae; genus Diplodus; species Diplodus sargus. The sequence goes on along the minus strand of CAEMYA010001699.1, from coordinate 3,026 downwards.
TAAAGATTTACGACATTACAACAGCAGCGTCTCACTTTACGGCAGTAAACAGTTAGCTACTTACTAGCTAGCCTGTGTAGCCGCAGTTAAACTGTATTTATAGGTGTAAAAACAGACATTTATAGACGAACAGCGGCTCGTTTTAAAGACTAAAGTCCAGCCGTTAAATCCAGCTCGGTAAAACGGAAGCGGAACTTAAAACCACCACAATAAAAGTCGATTGTGTCGCTCGTTTATTGATAGCGCCGCTCGTCAAACTTTCCGAACAACTTCATTTTAATCAATTTAAAGTATCGACAAAAGATTTGACCAATGATGTTCAGTATCTCTGACATCAGTAAACGCCCCGGAACAAAACCAACCAATCAGCATCTTTCTACGACCTGAAGTGACGAACCTAACGGTCTTTTAACTCCATCAGCCAATCACAGGACAGCATCTGAACGTGAGCGTCACATGTGAGTTATTGACAGCTGCTCTCATCCAATGGGAAGTCAGCACCGTGAAAACACTCTGAGTCAGCAGCCAATTAAATTACCTGTGTGACCATATATGGAAGTGAATGTTGTCGGACTTCCTGTGGCAGCGGGACACCCACATAACAGAGAAACTGTATTTATATGTTTAAGGAGACATGATTCAATGATAATAAATATGTAAATCTTTATTTAAACACTCACAACATCTTTTTATCGTCCACTTTAACACTGAGGGACATTTTTCAGCATCTTAAAGGGATTTATTATCATCATTTGGTAACTTTGGAGAAGTTTTAGAGAGCTCTGTGGACATCTGCTGGAGATAATCTGTACTGCACTTTCTAAAATATCTCAGAGCCTCTTCTGTCTGTCAGCATGAAACTTGGATCAGACATTTTAGACACGTTGAGGGAGAGATCCTGAGAATTTCAGCCTGATGGACCAGATTATAACTTATTAATTTAATTTAAAAAGTGAAATGAAACAAACAAAAAAAGGAAAACTTTGACTTTTTCTCTGTTGAATCATTTACCAGTTCAACTCTCTCTGAGCTTTAAATCAGATCAACACACCTGATGAACCTCAGAGTGTTTGCTTTACAGTGATGTAGTGGACATGTATCAGCTGCTCCTGGTTTTTGTATTAAACTGTTTAAAACAAGTAAATATTAAGAGGCAGAGACTCACAAAATCAAAATGAACCCCAAGAGGTTAAGACTGGATCTGAAAGGTATAACAAACAAACACGTGTTAGATGGTTTTGAAACAGACAGGTAATACTGTGTAAAAGTCATATTTCATCTCCTACAGACGGCTGAAGCTTCATCGTACAGAGAGACATAATCTGCAGTGTGTCTCTGATATCAGCATGTTTGATACAGAGGTCGTCTCTCCAGATGTGGCTGCAGCTCTGTGGGCTCGAGGCCCTGCCAGATGTGGATTCTGACCACTGAACTAAAGTCCATCTGGGACTCTGGAACCAGTCGCAGCAGTAAATGAGCGACATCTTTAACTGTTTAATGAAAGCACTCACCAACAACAAGCTCAATGATGGATGTTTGACCCGGCTGATGACGTGGAAAATCACAGCTGTAGTTCCCGCTGTCAGCCATCTTTGTATTTGTGATCTTTATGGAGGCGTCACCGTTCTGCAGTTGATCTGGAAAATGTGAGACTCGACCTTTGAACTGCTCATCTTGACCTGGAAGGCCGTTATTGTAATGAATGCCTGAATCAAACATGAACACCTCCTTCTTCTTCATCTGACTGTCAACTTTCCTCCAGTCAAACAGTTCTCCTTCGAGGTTCTCCTTGGTTCTGATCAAACAGGGTAAAACTGCATCACTGTCTTGTTCCACGACCACTCTGACAGCTGCAAGATAAAAACATGTTACTCAGTATGTTAACATGCAGAGTCATCAGGAAACAAAGTCAGATAACAACTTTACACAACAAAAACTCAAACACCTGTTTCCTCTAACATGATAGTTTTGGTTGTGTCGAGCTTGTACTGACAGATTTTAAGTATATTTAATCTTACAGTAAAGTTAATTATGTTTCTGTTGTTGAGCGTTTCTGTTTGAATGTTACAAAATGTGTTCAGCTGTGGAAACTGTTCATCTTTACAACACCAGCAGAAGTTGTAGTTTTATTAATGTCAGAACTTGATTTCTTGGACTGGATTCAAAGACACAACTAACCACCAAACTATCCTGTTCCACAGCTGAACACACATGTTGTTTCACTTTGTCATTCAAATGTGTTCACTGAACTTTCTCAGGACATCAGATTAAAGCTTCACGTGACAGAGAATTATGATTTCAAACAGAATTATGTTCACTGATGTTTCTCTGGTTTATTACTGGACGAAGCTGAAAGTTTCTTCTCTCTCTGTGTGAACTCTGACAGCTGGATCTCTGAGGTCGCTGCTCTCCAGTCATGATGAAGGAAACAAGAACCAGGAAACATTTTAACAACCTGTTGGTTTGACGGCTCTTATCATTTAACAGACGACGTCTCCTCACTCAGATTAAGTAAAACCACACAAACAGGTGTTACTACATTGTTGATAAAAAGTGTGAGTGGTAGAGAGAGACAAGACACACTGCTCTGGTTTTATATACATGTGGTAATAAATAAAATAATCGTCTCCAAATAAACACACAGTCACAAATGAATCTGATGCTGATAATCAATAAACTAGAAGCTGCACTGAGGCAGATTCCCAGCTGACCCTGAGTCAGTTATCAGACCTCCAGCTGCTGTGATCGTTGGTTTGTGACAAAGAGAACAAGTCCAAACTCTTTCAGGATCTCTGAGTCTCGACTCACATGAAGATTTATGTATTTAATCTTGTTACAATTCTTATGTTTAAGCTTACTGAGAACGTGTGCAGATAACTTAAACACAGACTCCTCAATTCATAACAATATTTTTTCAATAAATGGGTTTTATTATAATTAAAGGTGAACTATGTAGAAACAAAGATTTACTTTAAGCTGTTTCATTTGTATTAAAAACTTTAGAGTGAAACAGATTTTATTTTATT
>CAEMYA010001697.1:2849-13767 GCA_903131615.1 Diplodus sargus | reverse complement strand
AGGCGCGATGCTCATACTTGAGGATGTCTAATCCATACAAAAAAGGTCTGCAGCTCCCTAACTTTTTTATTATTATTTATCATTTGGTTGTCAGCAAGTAAATATGTTTTTGGATCCTGGTGTGATTAAAGACTGGAAAACCATTGAGGAGAATATGTTACAAAGCTAGAATATTGACTCAGGATGTCTTTATTATATGAAAACACTTCCGATGGTACTGATTGGAACTCCCATTGTAGTGTCTTTCAACATTTTAAAGTCATGTGCAAAGGTCTTAAGAATTGACACAGATACTTCAATACATCAGCCAATATGGCAGAATCCAAATATAACAGTGAACAAAAAGGTTATTAATTGGAAAAAGTGGAAGGACAATGGAGTAACTAGTCTTTGTCACATATTCTCTAATAATAATAATTGCAATTGTTTCAAAAACTTTGATAAGTTAATCACTGATTATAATATTCCAAAGAGTGAGTACTTGAACTTTATTACCTTACGACACTCTATTGAAAAATGTGTGTCGATAGAAAAGCTGAGAATTTGCGAACACACATTTGAAAACATTCTTTACAGTCATAACCTGCCAAATAAAAATGCAGCTAAATTATGGTATTTAACTCTGAATGACAGCATTGGTGATCAATTTGATGTTTGTACCAAAAAATGGGCCAGAGATCTGCATAAACGAGAGGAAGAGCTGTCCTGGAACGGTATATGGAAAAATGCAAGGCAACCTTTTCGATGTATAAAAGAAGAAAGACAATTCAAAATACTCAACAGATTATACTACACACCGTCAAAACTATTTACAGTGGGCTTACAAGGAGACAGTGAATGTCTAAAATGTGGCAATACTGATGGAACTTTGTTTCATTTACTCTGGGATTTCCATAAAATAAAATAAATTTGTTTTGGTATAACAAAACACGCTATGAACCACATTAACATAACTATTCCACTAACACCAGAGTCATATATATTAGGAGATCTACATAATTTTAATAAAGTTCCACCAAAGGACAAGAAAGTGTTCCTCTCTTTATGCATGATCACAAAAAAGGTGATCATCAATAACTGGATCTGTGCCAAAACTCCATCCGAGAGGCAGTGGGTCACCGAGGCAGTTTAGAGAAGGAGTTTTGGAAGGAAGCGTGCTATTTGTTTGTCTGCTTGAGTTTGGCTTTTTTTTTCTTCTTCTTTTTCTTTCTTTATAGTATTATTATTAGTTGGAATATGTTTGTGTTGGGTAAAAAGGACGTATGTGTATCTGTGTTAATTAAATAAAAAAATTAAGAAAATCATTTTGGGACAAAAAGAATGGAATATTTTGCAATACAAACATTTATTAAACATGTGAACAAACAGTGAACTGTTTTAGTGAACAAAATTCACATTGTTTTAAAGCTCCAGTGAATATAAACTTTGACTTTAAGTTTTATTAAAGGCACAAAAATGTTTAAAAAAAATAAGAGAGCAACACTCGCCTCTCCCCAACAAATCAGCTGCCCTTTGTAAATATTCACTGAGACTCTTCTCTTGGTTTTCTGCTGGTCCAGTAGCCTGCAAGCAGTTTATATTTTGATGCCGTGCTTGCAAGATTCTTTTTTTTCTTGTGGAACCTGAACAACGTAATGTGGCGAATGTCAAAGGCCACTGCTCTCACTGATTTGCCCTCATCTGTTATTATATCTGAGGCTCGTTCCAAAATACTGAGGAGAACCCCTGTTAGTGAATCTCTTCATCACTTTAGGCTTTCTGAAAACAAACAGGATACAATTTCTATATTTAGATGATTTATTCACTATATGACAAGTTTATATGACACATACAACATACAACAATAACTAATTGCTCATTTTTGCTCTACAAGTTATTTGGGGATTGTTTTGTTTATCATCAGCATTAGTTTCTCATTATGATTGCCTGTTCTGTTCATCGTGAGCAATGAAATATATTAATTGTGCCTATTTTGAACTAAAAATCTTCAAAAACACGGTTGTGTGGTCTATTTTGATATGACTAGCCTAATTACCATGGGGACGGTTGCAACAGTTGCAACAGTTGCAACAGTTGCAACCGTCCCCATGGTAAAAATACATATAAACACATTCACCCACGTTTTCATTGGATATATGAGTCATGTGATCAGTGACGTGTTGCAGCAGGTGTGAGCAGAAAGAACAGAGTGACTTCAGGTGAGAGTTGCAGCGTCTCATCATCACAACCCTCCTCTGTTGTCTTAATGCAGCCAAATCTGACCACAGAGGTTTGACTTCATGAAGACAGAGGCTGGTTTTAGGACAGTAGAGGGCGTCACAGTCATCAACATGGAGCTGAAACTAACACAGGACTTCTGGAGAAGATATCAGAGTTCAGGTGAAGATGATCAGCTGACACACCGTCTGTTTGGTCAGTAATGTGTGTGTGGCTCAGGTGTAGATGTCGGGCCTCCTGCTCTTTGTATCAGCTGCTGTCATTACAAAATGCTCAAGTTGACAATAAACTATAATCACATATGTAAATCCATTTATTTCACATTAAAACAGAAAAAAACATCTTTCAAAATAAACTTGAGCGTCTCTCAGTCAGAAACCACAGACTCACTGTGACACACCTGTTACAGGTAGTGCTGCACTGAAGGAGACCACCATGATTCACATTCAACTGATTCTGATCAATCGATTCTATATTCAGTGATTTTTAAGTTGTTATTCATTTCATATTTATGACAGATTTATATCTGCAGCATTGATCTGATCAGAATCAAATCATTCCCAGGATGCTTTGTGAGTGACAGGTGCCCCGCCCCTTTCTATGACACCATTACGTCATGATTTCCGGTCAGCACTGAGTCTGGAGTCAGCTGAGGACAGAAACAATCCCTGTCAGCAGTTTTCACTCTGTGGTTCACACACAGCTGTCTTTCTGTAATCAGATAATAAAGCTCCTCTGAGACGAGCAGCTAAACTTTGACCTGCTGAATTCTTCTGAAAACAGACTTTGTTTGTCAGAGTTTCATCAGACAAAGAGATTCAGTCAGTTCTGTGTTTCAGAACCGGTCCTTACAGCCGTCAGCAGGTCTGGAACATGTTCTCTCTTCACACACTCAGGCCTTCTTACACACACATGAGGATTTCTTTACATTCAGCTGTGATCTCATTTCATGAAGCTGTCAGTGAGCTAAACTGTCTCTAGAAACTGTTTTAAAGAGGATTTATCTGCTCTGTTGTCTCTTTGCTGTCCTGACAGCTGCTGGACAATAGAGATCATCTCAGAATCAGAACCAGAAATTAAAACCACTTTTATTTCTTTGATCCCAGTTTGAACACAGAAACATCAGAAACAGTCACAACACACAGTTTGACAGTTTTCATGTTTTATTCAAACGTTTGTACAGAAATGATGAAGCGCTGCCTGAAATGACCTGATCAAGCTGAGAAAAGCTCAAACTGGAATAAGAATAATAAAAACAGCCGGCAGAATAAGACACAACAGTTCAACAGCCTCCAAACTGATCATTAAGTCGAATCTTTCAGTTTGCTGAAACAACAAACTGAACATTAAAACCTTCATGAAGGAGGATTTACTGACTGTTGTATTAGACTGAATTAGCTTCAGCTGGCTGTACATAACAAACTGGACACTGAGTGTAGAGTTCAGTTTGTAACTGACGCTGGATCAGAACCTTAACAAATACATAGAAGCATAAAAATCAAAAAATATAATAAGCCTTCATAAAAAATAAAATATTCCCGTGGTAAATCATAATTATGTGATAAAAGACAAAATTACATGAGAAAAACTGAAATTACAAAAAAAACCCTTCTTTTCTTTTCTCTTATAATTCTGATTCTTACTGATTCTGAATTAAATTCTAACAAGAGTGGAACTGAATCTCACCAAATATCAGAATTCATTTAATTCTCACTTCACAGAACGATTCATTAATAATCAGTTCTGTCAGCATTAAAGGCCTCCTGCTCTCTTCTGTTACAGGTACATGTCACTGTGCTGCATGTGGACCAGCTCTTATTGTGAAGGGCTGATAGTAATGTATATTATAAGGCCGGAAAAGTTCAAACCCTGTGAACTTTCTCTGTTGGTCAGTCACTACTTGAAGTGGACTTGAATGCTGGTTTGTTGGTTTGTTGGTTTCAGGAAGTGAGTCGGTTCAGATGTTGTTCAACCGTCAGACAAACGTGTCAGAGCGACTGATGACTTTTTACTCTGACAGGATTCTGAGTCCGACACTTGACTTGGACTCTATTTGTGACTGAGTGCTGTGAGATAAAGACGAGGACTGAATATGTGTATTTATTTTTATATAAATGTATTAATTGTAAGATCTCACTGTCTGTGATCTGGATGAGGTTCAGGACATGAGGACGGTTCAGGGAGAGACTGTTGCCGTGGTAACAGGACATAGTGATGTCAGCAGAATGAGCTTCATGCACATCGTCACACAAACAACCTTCTTTTCTACCATCACAACTATTTAACACAACACCAATCCTCACCTGAACCTGAGATTCAATTAATGTTAAAACCAGGTTTTAATCCTCCGACTGAAATAAGTGACCAGACAAGATGTTCTCACCGTCATCCAGCATGATCTGAGACTCAAACTGGTTCTGACGGTTTTTTTCAATCATATTGGCTCTCAGTTCAGTCTCTCTGGGTCCGTTGGTTGTGTTTGGTGTTGAACCTGAATCAGAAGGAAACAAAACAAAGTTATACTCAAGAAATTCCCAAATGTCTTGATCTCTGTGTAAATACACAAAATGATTAATGTCAGAGAAGATAAAACATCTGTCAAGACTCTGAACATGAGATGCATGAGTGAGTTGTGTTGTTTGTTTATCATTAATATGTTGATACGATATTTAATCCTTTCTTACAATGTTTTTTTATGCGATGTCTGATGTAAAGTGCAGCTGGAACAGCAACAACAACCAACAGGAGGCTGACAACTCCACCCACAATCGCTCCAGTGTTGGACCCTGAAACAGAAACAAAGTGAATGTCAGAGTCAGAACTTGAGTGCAGATGAGCAGCAGCAGACTGGACCTCACAGCCCACACAGAACCACTAAAGGTGAGTCTGCTCCTGAGATCTGAACTGGTTCCACATGAAAACTCCACTGGGATGAATGTGAGCAGGAACAGTGATGTTCGCTCTGATCTCAGGTCCAGTTTCCTCCTGCTGGGCTCCACAGCTCAGAGGCTGCTTCTGGTTCTGGTCCCAGCAGGGAAGAAACAAATGGACTTAGTTCCATTCATCACTTTGATCTGACAGTAAAAACACAGGATCATCTGATCAAATATAAAACTTCTTCACAACACTTTTACTGACACTTTGACACTTTTACTCAAGTGGACTTTTACTTGTAACAGAGTATTTTTACTTTGTGTTTCTGCTTCTGTCACTTCAGTAAAGTATCCGAGTACTTCTTCCACCACTGACTACTGTCCACAAACATGGAGATTAAAATCACTGGGAGCTTCTTGGTGCTGGTCGGGTCCGCAGGTCGCAGGTTTTATGAAGCGAGAGTCTGTTGAAGCTCCGACTGTTCAACATAAATATACTTTAACTCATTAATAAAAGAACAGAATCAATATTTAGAGATTCTTACAGACACATATAGACTGAGAGACAGTTTCACATCTCTCCACACACAGTTTTAAATTATAGAATCAGAACAATTCTTCTGTCTCAGCGAACTAAAGCTCACTAAAGATCACAGCAGGATCTAGATTTCATTTGAAATAATGAAGAGTTTGATCAGCCATAGTCTGAACACGTACGAGAACATTTGATCATATTACACCAATCTTAGCGTCTCTGCACTGGCTCCCAGAGCATCTAAGATCAGACTTTAAGGTGCTGCTGATGACATATAAAGCTGTACACGGCCCCGTCGTACATGTCAGATCTAATTAAACCATATATTCCAACTCGGGCATTATGCTCTCAAAATTCAGGGCTCCTGATGGTTCCCAGGATCAAGAAGAAGTCAGCTGGCTGCAGGGCTTTTTCCTATCGGGCTCCTTTCCTTTGGAATAACCTCCCAGCTGACATCAGACAGTCTGGCTCTGTTGACGCCTTTAAATCTAAACTCAAAACTCACTTCTTTGACATAGCCTTTAATTAGCCCTCGATATCACATGTAAGCTTCTTCAGTGGGTCGGTGTCAGTCTCAATGAGTTCCTATAGTATTAGATTACATTGTGCTGCCGACGAGAAACAATCTGTTTATTCTGATCAATATTGCATTTCTCTAACCTTTGTTTTTGTTTTCTGTTCCCACAAGCTGTGTCACTCTCTACACTCTCTGTAGCTTTCTCCTCCTCCTCCTCTTCTCTCTCCTCCTTCTCTTTCCTCTTCCTCCCCTCTTTCTTTCAGGCTCCCTTCTGATGGACCACGGCCTCCTGGGACCATCTACTTTTTCCGGGCTCCTGCTGCCTTGAAACACTGACTGATCTGGATTGTCACACCCCGGGCTCTGCTGGATCCCTGCTCTCCTCTGCTTCAACACCTACTCATATCTATATTTCTGTAAATCTTGATGCCTCTCTCTGTCTATTACTAATGATCTTGTGTGGCCTGCCCTCTCTCAGGTCTCCATGGTGGACAGGAGGTCGTCTGGCTCGGGCACCACTTGGTGATACCTCGTCCTGCTCAGTCGTCTCCTGGATCCACTCAACTTTACATATAACTTGCATCAGACTTTCTGTTGATGTAACGTGTAAACTGTGATTTGTTGCTCTTTTCTGTACACGCAACATCTACTGCATGTCTGTCCGTCCTGGAAGAGGGATCCTCCTCTGTGGCTCTTCCTGAGGTTTCTTCCATTGTTTTGTTTTTTTTACCCTGTTAAAAGGGTTTTTTTCCATCAACATGTGAAGTTTTTCCTCACTCGAATTGAGGGTCTAAGGACAGAGGATGTTGTTCACTGTACAGATTGTAAAGCCCACAGAGGCAATGTGATTGTGATTTTGGGCTCTATAAATAAAATTGATTTGATTTGATTTGATTTGACATCAGAACCAGAAGCAGCTCCAGTGTGACTCCAGGAGACGGAGCTCAGATGTGTTTCAGGACTAAAAGTTTCTCTTATTAATCAACTAAATGAACACATGAATCAAGTGTCTGTGTTCAGATTGTAGTCACATACAGAATAACAAACACAGTGTGGCCACTTTATGAAGCACATTAATGATCTGCTGCAATCCAACAGAACTGTTCTCACTCAAATTTTGATGATGAAATATAAAGTAAAATAAAGATTTCTGCAGTTTGATGCACAAACTTCTCAGTGAGCATCATAACTGTCCTCAGATGTTTCCTCTGAAATATATTTACTGTAAACAGAGTGAGTGTAAAACTGTGAATCTAACTGCATATCACATACAGCACATAGAGAGTTAATGATTAATAAATGTTTCACATCATCACACAGACAATAATTAACGATGTTCATGCTAAATTCAGACTGAACACAAAGTTATTTTCTGCCTCTATTTAATCCTGGAAACGTGTTCATTCAAGACAAACATCCAGTGTACCAACAATCAACGTGTGTGCGTGTGTGTGTGTCAGTTCAGACTGATTTTAAAATCAGCTGCGATGTGATACTAATAACAACTTCACAGTGTGTTCTGGTGAAACATCAACTTTTCTTAAAACATTTTTTCATTTCACTTTTGGAAGTTAAATGTGACAGAATGTCTAGAATAATAAATCTATTATTGAGTTTGTGGGTAAAGTTTAATCAATTCTTAGAATTTAAAGAGAACTTTGCTCTCACTTTTTTTTTCAGTTCAGGTTTTCAGTCTAAACATGTGTAAATATGTTTGAAAACTTATAAACCAACAAGAATTAAAATGATTGAATTGTTCATAGGACACAAAGAAGAATCTCACCAGGGAGAGCCGCATAAATCTCAGCATAAATCTGATGGCTGAATTCTTCCTGAGTGACGACACAGCGGAAGGTGTTGGTCTTGGTCAAAGTAGCTTGGAGGACGATGTCGTAGCTGCGTCCTCTTTCTGTTTCCTTCAGATCTTTAACAGGAAGGATGTTTCCAGAACTGTCTTTCCACTCGACTTTAGGTTTTGGAGAAGCTCCAAGAACTTTACACTGCAGCATCACCTCTTTATCTGTTTTAATAGTTGTGACATACGGCTCTGAAGCTGCACCTGTGAACATGATAAAAACAAAAGATGACAACAGATTTAATTACAGCATCAGAAATGTGATGTTGGGATGTTTTTGTTCATCACGTCTCTGCTTGTTGATCAGAGCGAGTTTAAGATTAAAGAAAAACACAAGAAACCAAACAGTGATAAAAAGCACGATGAGGCTCAGTTACAGCTCGCAGCATTCTTCAACACAGGATCATATTTCACACACATTTAACTTCTGCTAAGAGTTTCTAACTATTTACAACTTTTCTGCCTCCCATCATGACAGAAACACATCAACAGTGAAGACTTTACAGCAGCTCCTCAACTTTAAACATTTGTTGTTCGTCATGTGAACTTTGTTTCTATTTACATGAAATAATAAAGAAAATGTGTTCTGAAATGTGAAACAGGATCATTAACAGCTCGTCTCCTTCTGTTAACATAGTTTGGGTGTGGACACTTTAATAGGAACACCTGTACAATCTAAAGTAGGCTGAGCAACATAAACAATATAAACTGTGATCATGATATGAGAATAAATATTGTTTTAGGTATTTGATCTTCTCACATGGTGAAATATCAAAACTGTTTCCTGGTTTTAAAGGCTCATTACAGTAAAGTGACGTCATGTTCTGAACTTTTCTTTTTTACTCTTTCAATTTGAGGCAGAATTTCACTCATATCGTGCCAGATGCACATTTCTGCTACATTTTATGAGCTACAATTTAAAAACTGTGTCATAAAAAAGGAAAGATTGAATGGTCAAAGGTAACACACCTGATGTGTCATCAGGACTGAAGTGTGTTTGTAAGAAAATATATCAAGTTACCTGATAAACTGGAATACTGAGTGTGAAAATAACTTTAAATACGTTCTTGTCACAATATATAAAATGTATATTGACTGTCATTATTAATATAATATAAAAGTAGTTTATATCGTAAATCTTTAACACTGACACAGACTGAACAGATGTTGTTGTCTCCAGATGTGTAACACAACAGAATGACACTCAGAGGTTCAGCTCAACAGATGTTAGTGTGTTGATGATATTGAGGCCTGTGGAGCTGATGACAGCCATTTACTGTTAGTGAGAGGTGGAGAGTGACGTCATCAGAATCAGGACTCACCTGGGATGTTTTCACCTGTTCTGTCTTTTAAGACTGGATCTGAAAGGCAAAACAAACACATGTTAGATGGTTTTGAAACAGACAGGTAATACTGTGTAAAAGTCATATTTCATCTACTACAGACGGCTGAAGCTTCATCGTACAGAGAGACATAATCTGCAGTGTGTCTCTGATATCAGCATGTTTGATACAGAGGTCGTCTCTCCAGATGTGGCTGCAGCTCTGTGGGCTCGAGGCCCTGCCAGATGTGGATTCTGACCACTGAACTAAAGTCCATCTGGGACTCTGGAACCAGTCGCAGCAGTAAATGAGCGACATCTTTACCTGTTTAATGAAAGCACTCACCAACAACAAGCTCAATGATGTATGTTTGACTCGGCTGATGACGTTGAAAATCACAGCTGTAGTTCCCGCTGTCGGCCATCTTTGTTTTTGTGATCTTTATGGAGGCGTTGCCATTCTGCAGTTGATCTTGAAAATGTGAGACTCGACCTTTGAACTGCTGATCTTGACCATCACGGCCGTTATTGTAATGAATGCCTGCATCATACAGGAACACCTCCTTCTGACCATCTTTCTTCCAGTCAAACAGTTTTTCTGTGAGGTCCACCTTGGGGTTCTCCTTGGTGCTGATCAAACAGGGTAAAACTGCATCACTGTCTTGTTCCACGACCACTTTGACAGCTGGAAGATAAAAACATGTTACTCAGTATGTTAACATGCAGAGTCATCAGGAAACAAAGTCAGATAACAACTTTAAACAATAAAAACTCAAACACCTGTTTCCTCTGACATGATAGTTTTGGTTGTGTCGAGCTTGTACTGACATATTTTAAGTATATTTAAAGCTTATAGTTAATGAGATTAAACCATTTTTGTTATCGAGCCTTTCAGATTGTATGGATGCTGTTATAATGTGTAATGATTGAGATCCTGACCCACCAAACATCCTGGAAGGTGAGAAAGTTCAGTTTTTCGTGCTAAATTACATTATTAATTATTCGCCATCAGTAAACAGGACGCTGTCTGACTCACTTGGAGGCTGTTTTCTGGGGGAAAGTTCTCTGAAGTCTCGGTCTGGAGAGCCGAGATTTTATCCGACACAAACAGTTGGTGAGTTAAACTTTTTTTGCCGGTTACAGACGATGTTTTTTGGGCAGAAATGTGACGAAGAGTCGGGAGGACAGACAGGAGGACAGACAGGAGGACGGACAGGAGGACAGACAGGAGGACAGACATGAGGACAGACGCTCCACATACAGCTGTGGTATTTTTTTCCTCATGTAAGTTTCCAAAGACAGTTACAGTTACTACGTTACTGTTGTTTGGTCCTGTAATGTTGCTTTGTGGGACATTTCTCTGTATTAAGTTGAGTGAAGGACCTGAGTAGTAATCAGACTGTACGATCGACACGCACTCGATACGCGCAGCCGGCTCATCTATTCCCACTGGTTTGGTTGGTTAATAATGTGCCACTGATACGACCTCCAGAGGCGGATCAGCGCCTGAGAGAAGTTTCACCCCCAGCGCCTCCGAGAAATTCACACGGAGGCGGAGAATTGGCGCAGGATCCCTGCATCCAAACAGCAGTGTGAATGG
>CAEMYA010001693.1:9516-25969 GCA_903131615.1 Diplodus sargus | reverse complement strand
GTGGGTCCCAGCCCACGCCTTCGCCGCCTCCGGCCTCCACAGCGCCCCAGCCCACGCCTTCGCTGCCTCCGGCCTCCACAGCGGCCACGCCTTCGTCGCCGGCCTCCACAGCGCCCACGCCTTCGTCGCCGGCCTCCACAGCGCCCACGCCTTCGTCGCCGGCCTCCACAGCGCCCACGCCTTCATCGTCGCCTTGGTCGCCGACCTCCACAGCCAGACCTCACTTGGACTCATGTTTGAGGGACATCTGGGAGCTGTCCCTTGAAGGGGGGGTACTGTCATGTCTGTAGATTCTTGTTCATTGTGTTGTCTGGTTTTGTCTTGTGTTCTTGTATTTGATTTCCATGTCTTTGTATCTTGTCTCGTGTCTTCTGTTTTTCCATGCCCTCATGTGTCCTTTAAGTTCTCCTGTGTGTTTTCCTGTTCTTCCCTCTGGCTCCCTCTGTCTCTTGTGGTGTTCCCTTCATGTCCTCATGTGCTCCTCCCCTTCGTTTTCTCACCTGTTGGTCCACCTCACCTGTTCCTCGTCTTGTCATCAGTGTCTGTGTATTAAGTCTCTGTGTTCCCCTGCACTCCTGGTCTGGTCATTGTTTCTGTATTGTTGCGGTGTGTGTTTTTGTCAGCTTCTGTCCATACTCCATGCTCCATGTGTCTGTTCCTGTTCCTCGTTCCCCATGGTATGGTTTTTGGATTTTGAGTTTTGCATTTTGCTTTTGAGTTGAACTTTGATTATTTCTTTGTACTTTGTCCTGCCTTTTAGTTGCTACTTTGTATTGCTGTTTATGTTGCTACTTTACCTCTTGACTCGTTTTGTCTGCTTTTGGTTTTTGGATTTAGCTTTAAAATAAAGCTCGCTTTTTGTTTTTCCCATGATTTCGCCTCCTGTGTGTATCTGCATTTGGGTCCTTCCCCCTTCCATAGTCTCCCCTCTAACCCCAACCCTGACAAGTGCTAGAAATAATTACCCAAGAGTTTCAACTCTTTTCAGTCGTCTTTGTTCTGTCACACAGGATCTGCTCTGAAGAACATCCTCAAAAAAATCTTTCAACCAAATGTGGGAATGCGAGCAGACTCTGAAAAAATTGTTCTTTTAATCACTGATGGACAATCCAATGACCACGTGGTTTCTCCATCACAAGAGCTGAAGGACGCCGGCGTCGAAGTCTACACTGTTGGTGAGTGACTTTCAGTTTGAACAGTGAGAAGCAGCAGAGAGAAGAAAAGTCTGGAAAGTGAAGATAAGATCTAAAAGCTCTGAACACAAAAGGAAAAAGTGACATTAATAAACAAACAGTATTTCAAGTTTGCCCTTCATGATGTACAAATGACTGCATTTGTCATAAATATCAGTTGGAAATGAAGTCACACATGTTTCAAGTCTTTTCAAATCTCTGAAAATGATTTGAATGGTCGACCAACAGCTGCCAGGAGGAAGAAAGTGAAGCTGGAATTATTGTTAGCTTCAGCAGATAGTCGACAGTAATGTAAAGTAGATATGAATCATGATAAACAAGATTAAATGAACAACCATCAGTCAAAGGTTGAGTTTGAACATCAGGAAACCACAATTTGAACAGTTTGCCACCCAAAGGTTTCTTTGTTTTGGGTCTCATTTTAACTTCTTTCAGGTTTTGACCGTGCCAGAGAGACTGAGCTGAGGTCCATCGCCTCTGATCCTGATGAAGATCATGTGTTCACTGTCAAAGACTCTCAGTTGCTCCGAAACATCGTCAACAACCTCACCATCAACCTCTGTGACAGCATTAGGAGCTCAGGTAGACAGAGAGTCGGTCATCATGACACCACACATGTCAGCACCTCACTGGTCCACTGGTATCAGAACCAATCGCTACATATCAGTTTCATTAGCTGTTACACAAACAACCAAGTTTTAGATCTAACAGTGAGATGTTCTTATAACGAGCTGATCTTGATGTTAAACATGCTGTCTGATTTATATTGAGTGAAAACTAAAAAGCTGCTCACCTGGCAAAGCTGTTGGACTCACCTGCTCAGGTAGAAGAGGAGCTGCAGCTTTGATTCCTGTTCTAATAAAACTCACTTTATTCTTTTGCTGATGACTCTCTTGGTTCTGTTCAGAACGTGTCAGGTTGGCGGGAGGATCCAGCCGCTGTGCAGGAGCTCTGGAGGTGAAACGAGGAGAATGGAGACCAGTATTTGGCTCTAACTGGACTCTGATGTCAGCAGATGTCATGTGTAGAGAGTTGGACTGTGGATCTGCTGCTTCAACAGGATGGAGAAATGAGTCCTCCAACAGAGCTGCATGGCAGATCAGTCCTGACTGTGTGGAGTTTGGATCTGCTCTGAGGGAGTGTTTGTCATCAGGTTCCTCTTCTTCCATCATAAAGATCACCTGCTCAGGTAACCCTACCAGGAACATAATTTATGGCAACAATCCTCCAGTTTCTTGGTATAAACTGGAACATGTTCTGAGTTATAATGTTCTTCATCCGGTCAAGTGTTGAGACTCGGATGTCGGTTCAGCAACGTGACAACTTTGATCCAAATAAATGTTCCCATGTTGTCAGAGTGGGACTTGTTGATCCTGGTGCTCTGGCAGCCCAACAGATCCTGTCAGCTGGAGCTGACCAAGCTGAGCCCAAAGTGTCAGAACCAGGACCACAAAGTCCCAGCTGACAAGTGGGAACAGTTTTAAAATAGTGTTCAGTCCAGTTGGGAAGGCTGGCTACTGTATTCAAAGGTATTCCTCATGTCAACATGTAAGGGTCAATTCCTGATACCGTGACACCTGGCACAGCTTTGAATGGGTTTCTGGGGTCCCAAACTGTCAGAATTGGACTTTTGGCTGCACCAAGTCAAATCAAGCTGTGCTGATTTGCTTTTTCATCACTACTTACTAAATAACTGCTTCAGTTGAAAGTAGACACGGCGTGTATTCTCCACAGAGCTGAGCAGAGAGCTGCTTCTGCTTGTGAAACTCGACCGCAATCCACTCCGGCGTTGATCGTTCGCTACAGTCACACTTATTTTATCTGACACACAGAAATATTCCCTGGATTCTCATGAAGTCATAATTAAAGATCAGTTTTGGAATTGTCTCTCTCTGCAGACTCTGTCAGGCTGGTGAATGGGACTAGTCTGTGTTCAGGCAGACTGGAGGTGAAGTCTGACCAGTCTAACCAGTCTAACCAGTCTAACCAGTGGTGGTCTTTAGTGTGTGAAGCCGACTTTGACCAGCAGGATGCAGAGGTGGTCTGCAGGGAGCTCGGCTGTGGGGCTCCTTCGGTCCTCTGGGGGGCGCTCTATGGAGAAGTGGAGGCTCCGATGTTGACCAAAGAGTTCCAGTGTGAAGGCAATGAGTCTGCTCTCCTGGACTGTAGGAGCTCAGGCTCAGCTAGAAACACCTGCTCACCTGGAAAGGCTGTTGGACTCACCTGCTCAGGTAGAAGAGGAGCTGCAGCTTTGATCTGTCTCTAACTCACTTTATTCTTTTACTGATGACTCTCTTGGTTCTGTTCAGAACCTGTCCGGTTAGTGGGAGGATCCAGCCGCTGTGCAGGAGCTCTGGAGGTGAAACAGGGAGACTGGAGGTCGGTTTATGACTCTAACTGGACTCTGACGTCAGCAGCTGTCGTCTGCAGAGAGCTGCACTGTGGATCTGTAGTTTCAACAGGACTGAGAAATGAATCTACACCCAAATCTGCATGGGAGAAACGTCCTGACTGTGTTCAGTCTGGATCTGCTCTGAGGGAGTGCGTGTCACCGATGTTGTCGTCCTTCTTCCTGGAGGTTACCTGCTCAGGTGAGCCTCAGTCACAGAACACACTCTATTTGTCATCCAACAAAATGATGTTTGGTAACTGCCAGAGACCAGCAGGAATAGAAAATAAGATAAAAACAAGAGGAACTGACATGAAGACACACAGAGGATCAGAGGAACTTATTCTCGTTGCGTTCAGACCAAACGCGATAGACTGAGAATTGAGCGGCAACTCTACACTGAAAATCAATGTAAATGGCGCGATGACACGCGATTCAGGCGGCGGCGTGAATGAAGCTTCTGGGGCGTCTGAAGAGACGCGAAAAAAGTTGAAATATCAAACTTTTCAGGCGGCATCGCGCTGACGACGTCACTTCCGTCACGTTCAGTTGTTTACACTCAGGCCAACATGGAGGAGCAGTAGCTGTGTGTGGGCACCGACCCGAGCTAAGGTACAGTGCAGCAACTGTGGTGATATCAGCCATGAGCGACGTAGAAAGAGAGAGTGGGTTGAGAAATAACGTTACCGGTTCAAAAATGAGCGGGCAAGCGTGTCGTCTTTTTTTCCCCCTGAGCGTCAAGCGCGACAAGTGCAAATGACACGAATGACGTGGATAGTCCAAAATACAAGCGTCTCAAGCGATTGTATTCACATCTATCGCGTTTGGTCTGAACGCCCCTCAAGAACTGATTCAAACAGTGAGATGTTGAAGTGACTTCAGTGATTTCAGAGGATCTGAGGTTTATGTTAAATGAGAGCTGTTGTAGTCATGATGTCATGTGATCTGAAGTGATGACTGAATGTGTTTCATCAGGTCCAGCAGCTTCTTACATCGGTCTGGTCAGACTGGTCCTCCTGTCTCTGGCTCTGCTGCTGTTCATCACTGTCGTCTGTGTCACCCATCAGGTAACGTTCACCGCTCTGTTGATCAGAGGTTCGGCTCAAATGAAGCACTTGGCTTGTGAATACTGAACTGTGTGTGCTGTCATGTATCTCCAGACCACCAGGGGGCAGAAGCCGGACCTACAGGAGCCCATGGAGCTGGATTATTACAACCTCGGTGTTCACAGAGCTGAAGAGGAAGGAGGCGAGGCAGCAGAGTAGGACCTCCAAAGAGCTCATCAACCCTCCATCAGCTCATTACCTGTCTGTGCACGCTCGCTAGCATCACATACAGTGACATCATATTTGTGCTTTTATCATTTCTATGTCAACGATCATTTACAGGTTCAGTAGATCCATTTTAATCAGCATATTCTCGGCTATAACAGTCCGTGTTGTATTGTTGCAGCAGTCCCATTGATTAAGACTTGCTATCTTTATCTGTTTGGGGCTGAATTTAAAAATCCGTCTGGACTGACTGCAGTGGATTGAGATCACCTGTGTGCAGGTGTGGAGACAGACCGACTCCTAATGAATGAGTGACAGCAGCTTGAGACATTCCCCTCCCAGCCAATCAGGGAGTGATGACGCCCTTTAGTGAAGTCTGCAGAGAGGAGGGGAACGGCACCCAGGCTGGACTCACTCTCAGTCTGACTCTGTCTCTGACACACTGCAGACCTGAGAGACCGTCAGCCAGAAACTCTGGACTGTTTAGGCCCCATTAAGGTTTCTTTGCTGCCCCGTTTCATTCTAGTGAAATGAAGTTGTGTTTATTCTTCAGCCCAGTTGAGTGACCACAAAGGTCACCAGTCAGAAAGCTGCAAGTTTTCTTTGGTTTCTTTATCTTTTGTTTGTCTGAACTGAATCTGTTTTAAAACCAAAACCCCTGTGCACCTTCAGTTTTTAACATGTTTATTTCATTGTGGACTAGAGAACTTGTAACTGTGCGTTCAGACCAAAAGCACACAAAGAGGAAAAAGATCCCGGATGTCATTCATTGTGTATTGGGAGCCAGGCGGACAAGGAGGGAAAGGTGGAAAAGGCGGATTAGGAGGAAAAAAAAAGTTAAAAATCCTGCAACTTTATGTAATGAGCTATGACGCGTCTAGGTGGAAAAGGGGGAAAAGCCATGCGATAACCAATGGGGATGTCTCGTTCTGCTGTCGTCCCACGGTCAGGTCGGTCCCAGAGAAACATCTGCGTAACTTTGGTTCCTACCAAACATTTGTTCCGAGATGGCGCTGAAAATGTTTGCTGCCGTAGCAGAACACCCGGTCCTCTACGATTTCACCCTGTTCGTTTAAAGGGATTAGAGCTTAAATCGGCCCGCAAAATCAAGCCAGACCCGACTCGAGCCTGTGCACGTTGTGTCCGAGAGTAAGAAAGGAGAGAAATTATTGCATACTAGCGTTGCAATGTAGCATGCTAGCATGCTATTTAATGACTCTATCAATAACAGGTAACTTTCCGTGATCAGCGATGTCGGTAAAAAGATGGGCTGCTACAGCAGTAGTTGCGTGGTGGTGTTGAACGCGAGCGGGCCGTTTAAATTTAGAAGCAAGAACGAACAGGTTGACATAAGCGACTTAGGTGGAGCGGACAAGGAGGATTTTCCTCTTTGTGCACTTTTGGTCTGAACGCACAGTAAAAGCACATTTTCAGTTTGATTCCCTGTAGATGTACATATCTTTTGTATTTTATGGGCCGGAGCTGGTTTGTCTGCATTTTACTGCCAGTATCAGCACATTGTTTCCAGTCAAACAGCTGTGCCTAATACTGTCTGCCTCTGTCCAGTTCACTGTCAGTTTGTTAGCTAAATAAAGAGCTGTGAATGTTATATCGTGTCTGTTATTCCTATAATCAGGCTGAAGAGTTACTGACTGTGGGCCGTAAAGAAGGCTACAAAACGACAGTCTACATTCAAAGCTACACGCTGTCTGGAGAATATAACTAATGAGTCGTGAAGAGGTTTTACCCTCATTTCTGTAATCCTGCTGTACTCTAACCCTCAATTTCCACTGGATACCTTTCACTTTAGTCAATGTGTCAATCTCCACCAGGTCCACTGTGCTGCGTATCTGCTCCGTCCAGCTCCGGCAGGACTTCTATACCACGACGCAGCAATTCAGCTGAAGTTAGCACGGAGCAGACAGGAAGTCAAGCTCCGAAATAACAAACAACATCCGGTTACTTTTCAAAAATAAAACACTCCGTGTTGACACCAGCACAGCAAAAGAGAGACAAACACAAGCTCTTCTGCTGATTCTTCAGTCGGGAACACTTTGTGTTGTTGTATTTAATAACACAGACCTATAACTGAGTACACCTACCTATAACTAACGTAAAGTAACGTTACCAACACTGCTCAACACCAGCAGCACTGAAGATATGTGGCAGGAGATCCAGAACATCACAGGCTGTAAAACCAGGAGCGTCCCTGCAGGTGTGAAGCCACGCTGCCTGATGAATCAACACATTTTCTGCTTGTGTTGATCTAAACAAAGCCTCAGCTGTGAAGTCTGCTCCGCCTCCAGAGGACCAGCCGCTGTCAGTGACCCAACCAGAACATGAATATGGCGGCTGGTCTACATTGACAAACGCTTCTTCTGTAATTTCTGGTCAGAACTTAAAGTCCCACCCTCTCCAGCTGACAAAATTCTGTTTCCAATTTGTTGTTGTGTTTACGGACTTACTTGGATTTGTGACTCGTCGCCCACCGTAGTTGTTGCCCAGAAAGATAACAGTTAAACAAAAAGACATTACTACAAGATATTTAGATTTATATTTATTATGACCAAAACTGTAGATGATTTCCAGCTCATCAACACAAACAGCTTTAAAAAAAAAAATGCTATCTATACAACCGGGGGGCATTTTCTCCAGATGCCACACTCAAAGGTCAGATGTCGTACAGCTGCTGTCCGGGTGCTGATGAATGTGGGCAGACAGGCACATTTTCACATCACACCCTTCTGATTGATCAGCAGAAGACATTGGATCATATTTCAAGATCATACAACATGTTCAATAAACCATCTGCTAATTTTAGCATTCAACAGCTTCAAAGCTAACATCATTACACGATATAATGGGAGAGGCACAAAATTCATCCAAAATATTCACACACATCTTAGAAACATTAACTCAGGCCTGGAAGTGAAAATAATAACATTAGCAAGGAGGTGGTGGAATGCTAACGTTAGCTGACGGGTCGTCAAATCTGTTTTACCTTTGAAATATGAACCAATGTCTCTCTGGATTTTCACTTTCCAGCATCTGAACTTTATTACAGTAAAAACAAAACACTGATATAAAAATATTAACTTTTGACAGAAACATTACACATCACATCAAAGCTGTCAGTGTCATTTTTCCACAGGAAATGACATCACTGACGTAACATTTGGTCTGAAAGGACAGAAGTGTCTCCTGCTCCAGCAGGATGGACATACTGAAACTCTAAAATGAGGAAAGACTGGAGTGACACTGAGTCTGTATTCTTTCAAACAACCCGAAATCCAGAACTGCCATCAGTTTCCAGTCCTCAGCTGTTCTGCTTCAATGTTAAAAACAAAAAGAGAAACGTGTTCGGTGTGTCAGGCACAGGTAGCAGCAGTGGCTGCAGCAGTTATCTGGAGGAGACGTCTCAAAGAGTCTCTGTCATCGCCACACTGTTCGTCCATTGAATAATCTGATGTCGTCTCTTCAGCATCCTCAGAGGTCTCCGGGTGTCCCATGCACTCTGAAGCGGTACATGCAGGTGTAATCCGGGTGTCCCCAGTTGGACAACACCTGTACCTCGATGATCTGGAAGGCTCGGTCACTCTCCTCCTGTCAGGACAAAACACAGACAGAACAATACATTACAAAAATAAAATGATACCAGGTCTGAAGAGACTCTGTGCAGCATTACTCACAGTGACAGGGAAGGTTTGTAGAGCTTCTCCATCCTCATCGTAGGTGTAAGTGCCCAGCAGCTCCCCTCTCTCTTGACTCTCATCATCCAGACCCTGAGAGCACAAACAGATCAGTATTACACACAAACTAAACATCCAGAAAGCACCTTTCTGCTGACAGAGTCTCTCTTACGTAGACGCGGAAGTCTCGGGGGGCGCTGCGCAGAGTCCCGCTCGGTGCCAGAGCTTTGGGGATGTGCTCCAGGGAGAAGGCAGTGGGGAGGATCCTCATGGAGAGGCGGATCACCAGGAAGCCCTTGGAGCCTCTGAAGGCCCAGCAGTTTCCTGGATGGACGTCTGGCTTCAGGACGAGAAGGTCGGAGATACACGTGTACACCCAACTGATCGATTGTTGTTTGTTTCCAAATTATATTTAGAACAAACTCTGCTAATGTAGGACTTATCTTTTAATGTAACGGACATTTTACTGCAGTTAGCTTTTATTAAATGAAGACATAATGAAAACATTAAGAAAATGTAAAATAACAATAGCAACACTCCAGTGACCACATGTGTCATGTGTCATGTGTGATGGAGCTGATGCTGTACGTCAGGTGTGTTACCTGGATTACAGCTCGAGGAGACTGAGAGAAATACCAGAGAGGAACTCCAAACAGACTCAGCAGAGCGGCCTTCGTCTCGTAAGTCTCCGAGCAGCGAGTGCTCAGGATGCTGCCCCCTGCAGGACAACCAGACACCGTCACGTTAACTGGTGGTTATCGAAACCAAGTCACACAGTTGAACAAAAAACTTAGAAATGTTCCAACTAGTTTTTATTCACGTGTAAATTTGTTGCTCGGAATCAAAAAACATGTACAGAAAGTTGCTGTAGCATTACAAGCTAGCATAACTTCTCAAAAACAAATCTTTGTAAAAGGTTTAGTGTCATTTTTGTGTTAACCTTTGTTTCATTTAGTTACAGTAAACTACAAAAGTCACGTTCATCAACACTACAACACATTCATAAAACAAGTCGAACACAAACGGTTTCTGACCTCCAGACTCCAGAGCGTAGTCGGCCAGGCCGGTCCGGTCCTGAGAAAACAGACGCAGAGCGTTCTGCACGATCACATCAACGTCCTGGAAGAAACAAGCGATTAGTGATCTGTCAGCAGGAAACTCGATGAATAAGACTGTTGTAAGTTTACTGTTTGATATCTGTTAGAGGACAAACATCTGAGGAGCCATTTAACAGAAGGATCATTAAAACAATCTCCCTCTTCAAGTGGACACAGTTAGAGAGATGAGCAGAGAGGAGGCTTCACTGCTCTGACTTGGACAACTGGATGATGCATCTGGTGACTTTAACACCCACTATGTGGTCATACTGGCAGAGGAATGAAGGAAAAGTCAAAGACTATCAAATATTTACACTGCCGACTGTAAAATAAATATCAGAGCATCACCTCGTGGGTCACGGAGGCCCCAGCAGCCTCGGCGGCGTGCAGCACGGCCTCTCTGACCGTCTCTTTGCTGCGGCGCTGCTCCAGCTGCAGGCTGATGTTCTGCAGGATTCTGAGTTCTAGAGAGGCCAGCGACGCCTGCAGGTCGGCCCCGCTGACGTACTGCTGAGACAGCCACTGGAGCAGCGACTCTGGGAGGCCGGCCTGGTCTCCAGAGGCTTCGCCCCCCCCGGTCAGCTGGTTACCATAGACAAGAGTCCGAACCTCCTCACGGACCTGAACGGAGACCTGATCAGAAATCTGACAGGACACGAGGGAAAGCAAGCGATACAGAACCATGAGACTCTGAAAGTTGGGTTTTAATTTATTGAAATTCTTAAGAATTGTAACTTTGGTTAGAAATGTTTCTTCATGAAAGCTCAAACGATTGATAAGTAGATATGAACTCTGTGCAGATTTCTGTGTCAGTGTGTAAATAACAAGACATTCAAGTAGAGAAACGAAAATGGAAGAAATTTAAACTTGTCATTCAATAGTTTGTTCACCAGAATGAAGTCACAAGCTTATTTCCCAACAGTTTGTTGGTTGCAAAGCTTAATTTTCCAACTCAGTTTGTATGATTGGAAAAATTATTCTCAAAATGTAAAGAGATCAATGTTTGTCATTTCTGTATTTTACATTTACAATCTGTGTTCTCAACATTTTGTGATCTGTTGTCCTTAAAGTCTGGGTCAGGGTTTAATAGTTAAGTGTTGCCTCTCTCACCGTCTGCTGGATTCTGTCGAGCCGCCTGCAGCCGTCCCGACACCCGGACAGACCCGTAACATCCCGCCTCACATCCTCCAGAGCCGCCTCCAACCGCGCAACCACAGCCAGCAAGGCATCATGGGACTGACGGTCCACACCAACACTAGAGGAAGTTACAAGACAAGTGCACTCCAAACTGTTAAACAGGTCAAAGTGTTGCACACCTGTTGTCTGTGTGAAGGACAAACGGAGCAGAACTACAACCAAACTACAGCTGAGTGTAAAGTGAAGGAGGATGAGGAGGAAGATCACCTGACGGCAGCAGGAAGTGTTGATGAAGGTGAGACTGCAGCTGCAGCTTCTTGTCTCCACTGAACCTCCTGCAGAACCAAACAGTCCTGAGATCAACAAACTCTGGAGCTTCTGTGAGTCAGTGAATGAGATGAAGTGCTGCTGTACCTCAGTTTTAGCAGCCAGACTCTGCAGCTGCAACTCCAGCTGATCCAGGCGAGACGCTCGACTCTGCTGCTGCGATAAATCCTGCAGCCGACAGAAGGAAACACACTCCAATCACACAATGATCGAGACCTAAGTCATAAACTTACAGGAGCTTCGTCATCTGTCAGTGCAGAAAGCTGGTTCTCCATCTTTTAGACTTGAGACATTTGCATGACAGTCGGCGTCTGTCACAAAGATACGTATAATATATAAAAAGGTAGCAAGCAACCAAATCTCCAGGACATGAAGGCCAACAGGACAAATCATTGGCATGTTAGTTGACATGACCAGAATAAATTAGTGAATGTAGATCCATCAACTTTGTCCTGGAGATACATACATAAATCATGTTCAGATTCCTCTTTGGTCTGAATGCGTCTCTGACCTGTTCCCTCTGCCGTCTCTCCTCGTCCAGTCGTGCCTGGAGCTGCTCCAGCTGCTGCTGCAGCAGTTCGCTCAGCCAGGCCTCCTCGCCGCTGCTTTGAGCCGAGACCTGCTGCTGCTGGAGGTCAGCGTACAGCCGGAGCACCTCCACGTGTCTCTGCTCTGCCTGCCGCCCTCCGACCTCCACCCGATCCCACAGCGCCGCCAGACTCTGCTCCAGATGAACGAGCCGCGTCGCCTCGTCTGCTGACGCTGCAGCAGACGCTTCCTGTGAACAAAGAAACTTTCATTCAAACAGCTGCTTGGAAAAAAACAGTAACGTAGACGAGAGGAGAGACGGCATGTGGAATAATGAGAGGCAAAGGAGTGGATTCAAAAAGGAGACAAAGCTGATGAAACTATGAGGAAAATGTATCCTTGGATAACTGGACATCTCCTTTAACAACTGCAGTAACATTGCAACTGCAGCCATTTTACCAGAGAAATTAAACAGTGACATGACATGGTAGTGACATGAGTCGCTACCTCCTTTGCTGATGGTGTTTCAGCTGATGGAGGTCGACTGTAGAGCGGCTCCTCGTAGGGCTGCACCGCCCTCAACTCCTCCACAGCGCCCTCTGCTGATTGGCTCCTGGGGGACATGAAGCTGTAGATGGAGGACAGAGCGGGGACGTCAGGGACCGCCGTCCTCCACTCCGAGACAGCTGGAAGGACAGACTGCAGACCGGCAGAACAGAACCAACACAAACCTGAAACAAAAACACATCATCCGCGTCTGAAACCTTTTAATAAACTGCAGCAGACACTGAAGTAATCACTGATTCATTTAGAGAAACCAAAACAGATTCTCAGCACAAAAATAACATTTCCACAAAATTTCAACCGCTCTCTTCTCATTGCCTCATTTTAACCTGTTTCTCGCTCTTTATTCATGTTTAGAACAAGAATTTGCAAGTTTGGGGCAGCTGGACTGTTAAATGATGGACTGTGAAGACATGACACCTACTGAAGAGGAGCAGCAGAGGGATGAGAACCAGGATCAGTCTGAGAGGAAACCTGCAGGAGGACAAACAACAAAACTCCCTCAGCAGCAGTTTGGTTTCAAGTCAGATGCTGGACAGAAGAAATCATCTGCAGAAACTGATTTTATTGCCTCTTTATAGCCAGGAGGCCATCGCACATACAAGGTTTTTACCTCGTCAGCAGGAAGCTGGCGGTCATGTGATGCCATCGTCTGTTGAGCCACCTGTACACATCAGCTGCTGTCGTACCTAAACAGACACACACACACACTTTAAATATTCCATTAAATAATCATTAAGTGATCCTTCACCAGCTGAGCAGGAGGCTGCAGGTCACCAAGCAGGAAAAGAAACGTTACGATGTTGATCAAATCCACTAAAGAAGCGAACACAAGAACAGAGACGTGGAACAACAACACAGCAGCTGAGCACGAACTGCAGAGAATCGTTTCACTTCACAGAGACAAACAACACAGAGCTCCGACACCAACATGCTGCACATCAGAAGAGGAGGAGCAGAGGAATCCATCAGTCAAATCAGTCAATACAACGGTAACCTGCAGAGCCTCCGACGCTCCGACAAGTTGAACATGTTCTCTTGGTCAGAGGCCAAACTGCTGACGCTGCAGCGAGAGTCAGCTGACAGAGACACGAAGCTGAGGAGGCAAACAGGGTCAGAGACGGATTAATGGGAGGACAAGAAGGAGATATTTGTAAGAGTAAAACGTCAGACTGAAAGCTTCATGATGCAGTTGTGGCTTTAGATGGTAATTAATAGTGCAGAACTGATATAAGATCCATCATCAGTCTGACACAGGACGACAGTCTCAATCTGCAGCCAGATAACAGGAGACACGTGTATTTCAGTGGTCAGATCAGATAGTTAACCTGTAAAAACAGCAGCGCTCCACATCAGCCCCAACAAACAGGAAGCCACTGAGGACCATGAAGATGAAGAGGAGGAGGATGAGGAGGATGAGGAGGAGACAGCATCCATGCCTGAGCGTTGTTTCTCCTGACAGTCGTCACCTGTTGGTGTCAGCAGTGGACGAGTGTGTTTAACTCACAGACACACAACACAAGGCAGGAAACAGACTCAACCTCTGCAGCTGTAAATCACTTCACACGTGGACCCTTGAAAATAAAGTTACCAGCGAGCTACACTGAGGAGGCGACGCACAGAAAATTAAAATAACAGCAGCACTGTAACCGAGCGTCTTGAGTTCAGCCAATGAGCTGGTTCATCAAGAAAAGAACACAGACATGGAGACGTTAGTGCAGTTAGCAGCAACAGACTTCCTTTAACGTCCTTTTAATGTCCTACAGCAACTCTGAGGGGACACAACGCTGTGTGTGTGTGTGTGTGTGTGTGTGTGTGTGTGTGTGTGTGTGTGTGTGTGTGTGTGTGTGTGAGACTCACACAGAGATCCGTTGGGATGAGGCTCCTTCTGGTTCTTGGTGGACTCCCTCAGGGTCATGACTCCACAGTGACTGGATGGAGCTGCAGCAGACAGGAAACACAGTCAGGACTCAGACGACACCTCAGGACCAACGCTGACTGCAGGCACAGACATTTGCATTTTGCCACGGCAACAGCCAAAGCGAAGGGGTGCAGCCCATTTGTTTGGGAGAGAAGAACAGCAGGTGAGCAGTGAGACCAGGAAAAAAACAGGGCGTGATCCAGAAGAAGAACAATTCATTATCTGAACAGAACACAGTGGACCAGAATGTAAATAAAGTCTCAGACTCACTGATGGCTTGTTTACCATCAGATTCAAGTTAATGTTCATGTAACAAAGGACAGAGGTTCCTCCAGGTGGTTCTTGTGGTCCTATAGGAGAATCTAGCGGTCACTGGAGGGTTCTCTTGGATACTGAGGACACTGGGTAGTTCTAGTGGTACTAATGTAGGTATGTGATCACAGAAAGGTGTAGAGTTATTTATTTAGTCCTATAGGACTTTTAGGGGTCACTGCTGAAGTTCTCCAGCTCCTTTAGGTTGTTCTGGAAGTCTTTCTAGAGGTGCTACTGTTTATTGGGATGATGTAGAGGTCCAACAGTTAGTCCTTGTAGTCATTCTATGGTGATTTGGGGGTCCGGTAGGTGGTTCTGATGATCCTTTAGAAGGTTCTAGTGGTCACTGAGGCAGTTCTAGCAGTCAGTAAGCAGGTTCTGGTGTTTACTGAATGGGTTCCAGGTCAACTGTAGGAGGTTCTAGTTGTCTCTCTGTAACAGTATCTAGGGAGCCTAAAGGAGGTTCTACAGGTTCTGCGTGTCCTTGTAGTGATTTACTAGAGACTTACTGACACTCTCTGAATGGGTTTTGCCTTCATGTGTAGTTTAGTGTTCTCACACAGCTGCAGTAAGGAAGCATCCACTCTGAACTCTGACACAGAAGCTACACTGACGGAAATAAAGGTTTTTTTAAGAGCATGCACAGGTAACTGAACTCCAGGTGAAGAAGGAAAAAAGAACAGATCTGTTTTTAGTTGATTTCATGCAGGTTTTGACACCAGCGTCTGGTCAGAATTGAAGTGGACAGGTACGTTCCCACACCTACGACAAACAGACTCCGACAGTCAGTACCTCCATGTCTGTTATCACACTGTATGTTGACCTTTAAGGCCCGCCCCTGACACACCTGCCACGTGTGTGTCAGCACAGACACACAGCAGGCTGCAGCTCTCCTGACACACAGCAGGCAGGAGCCCAACCACAGCTGCAGCACATCTGCAAGAGCCAAGAGTCAAACTTCATTAAAGACAGAAACATCCGGAACAAAGTGCAGGAAACACCAGAGAGTGATTCAGGTGCAGCTTGACTCAAACAGGTGGTGACAAACAGGAAGTGATTAACATACGCAGAGTTATACAAATATTTGTTGGCAGAGGAGGAGGAGGAGGAAGAGGAAGAGGAGGAGGAGGAGGAGGAGGAGGAGGAGGAAGAGGAGGAAGAGGAGGAGGAAGAGGAGGAGGAAGAGGAGGAGGAAGAGGAGGCTCTTAGTCCATGTTTCAGGAAGTGGAAACCCTGAATGTGAGTCTGAAATGAAAAGCCAAGGTGAGGAGAATCACAGCTGGGCAGGAAATTATCTCATGTCGTCAAACAAAGACATTTAGACTGATTGTTGACTTATCAAACAGAGCAGCAACACAGTGGGCTCTGATTGGCCAGCAGCTCCAGACTGTGAGGAGTCTGGCCAATCAGATTTCCTCCTGCTGCTGCCCTACAGGAGGGACTCGAGTTGAGCCACTGATCTTCTTTAAAATGTGCACATTTATATCTCAATCATCTTTTGATTAAACATGAGAAAAAAAAGAACTGGTTCCTTTGGTGACTCAGATATCTGAACTAACTTCCTGCCCAGCTGACAAACAGTCTGTAGGTGCAGGAGAAACCGGCTCAGTCCGGTCTGCTACCTGTCACATCACGGCATCTCTGCAGCATCAGCTGATGATAAAGCAGAGAGAACAGAGAAAACACGTGGGCGGCTGACCTGTCCCACATGGACGCCAGAACACCTGCTGAGGAAAGGTTTGTTAAAGACAAACAGCTGATCTGAGATCATCATCTGCTGAGATGAGCCGGCTGCCGTCAGAAGAAATCACAGTAAAACATTATTCACACTATTTTTCCAGTTTTCGACAATCAAGGTCAACTTGACGCCCAAGTTTCTAGTTAAATAACTAAAATATCGAAAGTTGCTCAGTGGAGAGCTGACGAAGAACTGAGGACAGAACCATGAAATTAAATACAAATTTAAGTTGTATTCATGTTTATGTCTTTAATTTTCAGTTAAACTCACGAGAACTGCTGCTGGGA
>CAEMYA010001692.1:0-14112 GCA_903131615.1 Diplodus sargus | reverse complement strand
TTTTTTTTTTTTTTTTTTTGCATCGTTTGACACATGGTCTTTGACCATGTATCAAAAGGGAGGATGAAGAATATTGTAAATAGATTGTGGCATGCGCCAGGATATGTCAACTTTTTGTTAAAAAACTTTGTTAAAAATTGTGTGATTTTGTAAAACTTACAATGTTATCAGAGGTGTAGCAATGCCTCTGTCAGCCCATCAAAAACCTGAAGGTCTTTTTTAGCATTAATAATGGATTTATTGAACAAACTCCATGTAGGGAATATAATTATTGTCTCATTATTGTGAACAATTTTTAATTTTTTCAAAATAAATTAACTGCTGTCCATGTAAAATGCAACAGTGATCTAAATAGCTAAATCATTAGTGAGGGAAAATAATTCCCCGTAGAGGTCTCCCCTAAAAAATATAAATAAATAAATAAATCAATCAATAACTAAAAATAAGGGCTGAATGATAATGGTTCACATTGTGTAAATACTTTTTTATTCAAAACATCTCCAAAAGCTAAATATCATTGTGCTTGCCATCCAGCTAGTGGAGGTGTAGTAAAACAAGCTAACCAGACCCTAAAAATAAAACTGAGTAAATTAATGGCAGACACAGATTCATCATGGATTGAGTCTTTACTGCTTGCATTTAAAATGAGAGGCTGCCCACATAAGATAATTGGACTATCTCCTTGTGAGATAATCACTGGTCTTCCTATAACGATGATTCTCACCCCGTTTTCTTCAAAACAGGTTACCCCTCACTGGATTGAATGCTGATATGTTAAGTTTTTATTGTGCATTTAACCATGTTTTTGAAGCTAAATTTAAATCAGGTGAAAGCTGCCCTTCTGGAGCCTACATTGGTGCAAACTCTACAACATCCAGCCTGGAGACTGGATACTGGTAAAGGACCTGAGGAGGAAGCACTGGCATCAACCGCGGTGGACAGGACCACACCCACTGCCGTTCGGATAGCTGAGAAGGACACCTGGAGCCATGCATCCCAGTGCACATCTTTTCCGAACCATGCCACTGAAGGAAGGACAACGATCTACCCTGCGGAGTGCGGAGAGGGGACGCCGTTGGACGATTATGGCTGCATCTTTATTTTTGGATAGATCACTAAAATGGCCGTTGCCATGTCCTGTTTTCAACAGAGTGAAATTGGGACTCCAAATGTCCGCAAATATTCATATCTTTCACATAATCAACGGATTCACCTGCAGTCATCGATCTCACTGAGATCATCCATACCGATACTCAGACACCCCATCTCGTACAAAAGAGTAAAAATGGACTGTCTACGAGAACAGAGGAAGACACAGAAGAACCGATGCAGGATATAAAAAAGAGCATAAACGGACACGGACTAAACTTTGCCCAAGAGCATAAAAAATGAGATTTATCTATGTTTATTATTGTTTCTTTGACAATATCATTGTATTGTAAAATGTTGTAACACACAGTGAAATTTCATTGATTCTTGTTTTTTGTTTTTAAAAATTGTTAATGGATTTTTTTTATTTTTGAAACTGTCAATGTAATTTCTAAAAATGTTGTGTTGACACTTTGTGTCAAAAGGGAGGAATGTAAGAAATTACATAGTCTTACTGTCTCACTGATCAAATGTGCTTAAGGACAGGAAGAGTAGAGAATGACATTTACATGAAGTGTTAAAAGAAGCCACAGGTGACAACACTTCCCCCACATGGAAAGATACAATGTAGATAAAATGCCATTTGCTGTTTATGTGCTATTGCAACAAAGGGTCACTGTCCTGAGAGGACAGGATTCACCCAACATCAAAGACTCATTGTAATGTAAAGAAACTGTGTTTTATGACTGTTGTAACCGGAGGCAACCTCCTCACACTGACTGTATTTAAACAGAATCATTTTAGAGTTTGTCAGAAGAACGCTCTTGCCTTCTTCTCCACGCTGCGTGAATAAACTAGATCTGATTCATTACGCTGAAATCTGAAGTTCTTCGGAGACTTAGCAACTCTCTACCTCACAAGGAGAATTTCCACGACATGAGTCTGTTGGTGTCGACTTTATTAACAGAGACTTGAGGAAGTCTGTTTCTCCAGACCCAGAGTGAGGGGATCAGCGATACAGTCACATCAAAGAACATATTATTTCACTGTCATGATTAAGTGACACTGTATCCTTTTTGATTTACTTAATAATTAACCTTCCTAATGCCATGCAAAAAGTCATTTCTTGTTTAGCCACCTATCTCATTTATATATTCCCCTCCTTTATTAGTAGACTTTTGCAGTAGACGAGTGCATTACATATTGGTTTTCTGTGCCTTTTTTAAAATTTTTAAATTTTTAATTACATATGCGGCTTGAAAATAGCCACCTTCTTGGCCTGTAATGGAGCCTTTGTTAGCCACTAGACCTTCTATGTTTTTTAGGAAGAGCCCAGGGGCTTGTAATAGGGGGGACACCCGCATCTTGCTTGGAAAGATGCTTCAGTGGGTGGGAAAATGTTCATTAGTTCATTTGTTGTTTATCTGTTCTTGTTCGTTTTTAGGTTCACTACAACCGGTCTTCTTATGCTCAAAGTGCCACAGTCCTTTCAGCCTCCTTTCTCTCTGTGTTTCCAAGTATGAGTCAGACAAGTCCAGTGGGGGAACACGCTCAGAATCTGCAGTTGGAACTGTAAAGGTTTGAACCATCCAATAAAGCGCAGCAAGGTACTCCACCATCTCCGTCGCTTGGGTGCCCAGATTGCATTTCTTCAGGAGACTCATTTAAAAATCTCTGACCATTCAAGAGGGGCTGGGTTGGGCAACTTTATCACTCCACCTTTCATAGCAAAGCCAGAGGGGCTGCCATTTTGGTCCACAAATCCGTACCTTTTGTCTCTTCCAGTACCATCCTAGACCCTAATGGTAGATATGCTATTGTCACAGGACACATTCATAGTACCAAGTTGATTCTCGCTAACATATACGCTCCAAATTGGGATGATGAAAACTTTTTTCCTAATCTGTTTTCTAGAATCCCTGATATGTCTTCACATCTGCTCGTGCTCGGGGGTGATTTTAATTGCTGGCTGGGCTCATTGGATCGGTCTTCCACTAAACCTACTACTCCTTCAAAATCTTCCAAAATTATCAGAAACTTTCTTCAAGAATTCTCAGTCACTGATTCTTGGCGCTTCTTTAATCCCACAGGTAGGGAATACTTGTTCTTCTCACCCGTTCACCATACTTACACCCGTATTGATTATTTATTCTTAGACATTAGGCTTATACCCCTAGTTCGCTCATGTTCTTATAACTCCATTGTCATATCCGACCATGCTCCCCTGACCTTAGATCTCGCAATAGGTGGAGAGCTGAATTCCCGGGCTCCATGGCGCTTTAACACACGTTTGCTGTCCGATGACAAATTTGTCTCTTTTCTGAATGCTCAGATTGATCTTTTTATAGAAGCAAACGAAGCACCTAATGTCTCTCCTTCTCTTCTCTGGGAAACCTTTAAAGTCTATATTAGAGGACAAATTATGTCATACGCGAGCTACGAGAGGAAACTACGAAAAAAAATTTTATCTGATCTGATGACACAAATCTTACAATTGGATAATGTATATGCCACATCACCTTCACCTAATGTATATAAGGACCGCTTGTCTTTACAGGCTGAGTTTGACAATTTGACATCGGTTCAAACTGAGGACATGCTACTAAAGACACGACATGCCCACTATGAATATGGAGACAAACCAAGTAAATTGCTTTCTCACCAACTACGTCAGGCTTGTTCAATACATCAAATCACCCAAATTCAAACTTCCACTGGGGTAACGACTGATCCAAAGCTAATTAATGACGAATTTAAGCGCTTTTATATGTCTTTATATGTGTCTGAACAGTCAACTGACCCCTCAGATTTTGATTCTTTCTTCAGCTCCTTTACTGTCCCTAGTTTTGACCCCGCCTCTAATCTCCAACTGGAAGAACCTATAACATTGGAGGAAATTCGAAGAGCGGCGGGTAGAAGGCAGGGTTCTAAAAGTCCTGGCCCGGACGGGTTTCCTATTGAATTCTACAGGAAGTTTATGGATAGGATAGCCCCTCTTCTTCTTAAAATGCTTTTATATTCAGTGGATACTGCCTCTCTTCCTCAGACCATGTCACAGGCCTCTATTTCATTGATACTAAAAAAGAATAAAGACCCTCTTTCTTGTGGATCCTATCGACCAATTTCATTACTGAATGTGGACTACAAAATTCTAGCTAAGTTATTGGCCATGCGTCTGGAAACAGTTTTGCCATCTATAATCTCCCCTGACCAGACTGGATTTATTAAGAACAGATATGCTTTTTCAAACGTGAGACGTCTATTTCATGTTATGTACAACCCGTCGAACTCCACTGAACCTGAATTTGTAATCTCTTTGGATGCCGAGAAGGCTTTCGATAGAGTGGAGTGGGGCTATCTTTTCCCTGCTTTGGGAAGGTTTGGCCTTGGTGAGAAAATTATTGCATGGATTAGACTGTTGTATTCAGCTCCACTTGCGTCGGTCCAAACCAATAATGATCATTCAAACTATTTCCCCCTCTTTAGAGGCACTAGACAGGGATGCCCACTTTCCCCTTTGCTCTTTGCTGTTGCTATTGAGCCCCTCGCTATTGCACTTCGATCTAATCCTAACATTACTGGGGTGACTAGGAGCGGCCTTGAGCAGAGAGTATCTCTTTATGCGGATGATCTGCTTCTTTATATTTCCAGGCCTAAAACTTCTATCCCAATTGCACTCTCGCTCCTTCACTCATTTGGTTCAATCTCCGGTTACAAGCTAAATTTGGATAAGAGCGAACTATTCCCGGTAAACGCTGCCGCTCAAGAATTTCCACATCAAACAATCCCGTTCAAGATAGTCCACGACAAATTTACATATCTCGGGGTCCAAGTGACAAAAAAATTTAAAAATCTTTTTAAGTATAATTTCACTCCTCTCTGTACTAGAACACAGGAAGATTTTGAGAGGTGGTCACTACTTCCTTTATCTGTGACTGGCCGATTAACTCAGTAAAGATGAATATTTTACCTAAATTTTCTTTCTTATTTCAATGTATCCCAATCTTTATTCCAAAATCGTTCTTCAAGAAACTTGAAGGGGTTATTTCGGCATTTATCTGGAACAACAGGACCCAGAGAATCCGTAATGTATTTCTTCAGAGGCCTAAAGTTCCGGGGGGGAATGGTCTTACCTAATTTGAACTATTACTACTGGGCAACCAACCTCCGCATACTCCACTACTGGCTCCGTGCTGACAGTTCACATAATGCCCCAGCGTGGTTGAGATTGGAGGTGGCCTCATGTTCGCCATGCTCACTGGCAGCTCTGGTTTACACATCTAATGCTTCAATCTGCAGGGAATACTGTAAAAATATTCTAGTTAAGACTACTGTCAAGATGTGGAACCAGTTCAGACGCCATTTTGGGCTCAACTCCTTTTCAATGCAGACCCCCATAAATAAAAATCATGCTTTCAAGCCCTCGCTGAGTGATGGAGCATTCACCCTGTGGTCTAATCATGGCATAAAATCTTTCAATGACTTATATATTGAGGGCATCTTTGCCTCCTTCCCCCAGATTATGGCTAAATATGAGGTTCCCAAGAGCCATTTTTTCAGATATTTACAAATCCGTAGCTTTGTAAAGAGTGTTAGCTCCCTTTTTCCCTCCCAGCCAGCAACCCCAGCCATTGATATGTTGCTATTGCCACCCACGATTTCAAAAGGTGCCATCTCTCATGGTTATGATAAAATCCTTTCTCTCAGAAGTAACCAATTTTCAGCTATCAAAGCCCAATGGGAAGAGGACATTGGTGAAGAACTTAACCAGGACCTCTGGGAGCTTATACTTCTTAGAGTACACTCTTCATCCCTGTGTGCCAAACATGGCCTGATCCAGTGTAAGTTAATACACCACACTTATTGGACAAAACTCAGGCTTTCTAAAATATATCCCGACATTGACCCTGTTTGTGACAGGTGTAAACTAGCTCCAGCCTCTCTTATTCATATGTTTTGGTCGTGCCCGTCTCTCCAGAGTTACTGGTCAAACATCTTTGGGACACTATCAGAGGTTCTCGGTGTGACCTTGGACCCAAACGTACTATTAGCCCTCTTTGGAGTCATGCCAACCACAGTGACCCTGCAAAAGTCCAAAGCAGATTTTGCAGCCTTCCTAATGTTACTGGCAAGACGATTGATCTTACTTCGCTGGAAGTCCCCCTCTCCTCCCTCATTTGAGTCCTGGATCAGAGATGCTCTCCATTTTAGTAGGTTAAAAAAAATTAAGCACACGCTACGTGGATCCTCAGCTAAATTCTTTAAGATCTGGCAGCCTTTTTTTAACCACATAGAAACATTACAGTTCCACACTGTACCTCGGTGAAGCTGACTGCCATCATTACTATTATTACTATTATTAATTTTTTTGGTATCTTTTTTGCACCTTTGACTTTCTTGTTGACTGGACTGTGGCACTAATGTAGTCATCCTTGTTATATAAGAAACGATGAAGACCATGTTATGTTCGTTATATGCCTTTGTTTTTTATACAATAATATTTTCGTGTAAGTGCAGTGAATGAATACGTGTGTTTAGGTCTATGTGTGTGTGGATGTATGAATGCGTTTATATGTAGCCATGCACATACTTAGACCCTTCTTACTTTTGTACATGCTTCATTGTCCCCTTTTTATTTTATTTTAATTGTTTTTTGTTTTGTTTTTTATTTATATACAAATCACAAATGCACTGAAAATTGTTGTTCTTGAAAAAATGCAAATAAACAGTTTTGAAAAAAAAAAAAAGAAAAAAAAAAGAAGGACTACCATCCAGAATCACACAGATTATTCTTTATTCGAAGGAATGACAGATAATTTAATGTCAGAGGAAGACAGAACTTTATAGACTCCAGATAAATTGTCAAACAATCAGCGGGGACATGTCAGAGGACAAGTACAGAAGTGTTGAATTGGTTCAGACATCATGAAACTGAGTTCATGGAGGAGCTCTTACAATAAAGAGAGTGTGTGGGACATTACAAAACATGTCTGTGATATATAATTAACTCATTTTGATTGTCTAAGACATTCTTGTCTTACCATGTATTGGCAACGATGAACAATTTGGACTTTGGAGACATTCAGATTTGATTCAAGGAGCTTTTCACCCTTTTGAAAAAACAATATTTAAAAATGTAAAAAAAAAATGTAATCTTGGCATTTTAATTAGAATATGGAAAGTCTTTTTTGACACTAGGAGAGGTGGAGGAATATGTCTGTTGACTTCCATAGACTCCGACTCCTACAGCCACAGCGAAAGCTCCCACTGCAGCAAGAGGTGTTGCAGATGTTGCTGCTTGTACTGCCGCATGCACCTGCGGAGGGCAACAAACATCAAGTTAGAAGTTATACTGACAACTCTGGGAAATAGAATTTTAAAAAGCAAACAATCACACATTCAAAAACAACTGGTTACATCCTGTCTAACATTTTCTCCAAAGCCACAAAAAGAGTCATTTGTAAAAAAAATTTTTTTTTAAAAATTGATCCACTGACCTGCTGGGACTCGTGTTTTCCGTAGCGCAGGTTGGTTGCAAAGTGCTCACAGTTCTCACCGAGGACGGAGTAATCCATCATGTTGCCCACCTGCCCCTCCGCGTCTTTCACAATGTTGGAAGCTGAGCGGGGCTCGTACTTCTTGTCCAGGTTGTTGTTGATTCTCCATTTATTGTTTCCCACCGCCTCCTCCAGCTTCTCTCTCCTCACCATGGCCTTCTCAGTTGGGACAGACCCCAAGCTGCTGAAAGCTGCAACTGGGTCAGATATGATGTTGGAAACTATACCTGGGACTTCAGCTATGAATAAAAAGAGAGAAACAGACAGAGTTTGTACAGGATTAAGAACTAAATATTGCCAAGTGTTTTTTTTATTGTTTTATTAATCATGAATCAGATCAAACAAATAATCTAATTTGATAATCTGGTCTGTAAATGTTACAGTGACAGCAGACTGTTATTATTCCAGACTCTGACAGGTCAGGATTAGAGAGTAGCAGTACAGACAGAGGACTCACCATCTGGTGGTGATGTCACGTGAACAACATCTCCATCACCAACATACACAGCCCAGTGATTATAGACACCTCGGGGCATCTCAATCAAGTCCCCAGGCTCTGGTGTCTCATCAGACTTTGACTAGAACAAACAGGAAACATGTTTGGCCTCGCCACAGACTGTTTGGAAACAACTGCAGTACATTTGAGAACTCTGACATAATCTGGGTTACACAGAGAAGCACAGATAATATCAGACTTGAATCATAAAGCTGATAAATAAAAGCAGATAACATTGAGCTAAATTGCCTTCATTGACTGAACAAGTGCAGCATTTACACATGCAGCAGATGGCAGTATGCAAATGTAAAGTCGGTTTGTAGATTGCCAATGAATCACAGATGAAGACAAAGAAGAAGACGAAGAAAAAGAGTACGAAGACTGAAAAGAAAGATGATGAAGGAGAAGAGGAAGAAGACGATTTAGTATTCTGATCCAGTGATAGTTTCCTAACCTCTGACTGGCCCATGTCAGCGTTTGTTTCGTCCGTAAACCTTAAACTTGTTTCACCTTCCAGTTGACTCTCAGCACCTGCAGGAACAAATCATTGATGCAGATAATCCGTTGACCTGGATTTTATGTGATTCATTTATTTACCATTCTACAAAACATGGTTGTATAATTAAATGGTAGTTACTGCTGTTTTGTCAAACTTGTTTTAGAGAGGTGTTATTTTTACCAAAAAAAAGTTGTCCTGTGGCACAATTTGCCCCAAGGTGAGGGTAAAACGTGCATGTGGTCAGGGTAAATTGAGTCCTCAAGGGGTAAACAGCCACGTTAAATACTGAAACACAAGGGGCGCCATTTATCTCATTCGGTAGAGCGGGGCGTCCCTGTTTCCAATCACGTCTTCAGCTGTTCTATCAATAAAGCCGATAAAAGGCCAAATTTATTTATTTATTTATTTTTAAAATACTGAAACACAAAATGAAACAGTTTGAGATCACTGTGTCCTTCATTAATGTCACCGACCGATATAACCAATGCAGAAACTGATACTTTGAAGTCAACCCATATGTTTGTGTGCTTGTAAAACATGCAAACTTAACAAGTTTATTTCAGATTAAACTGTAATCACTGTGTGTTAGCTACAGATCGAATGTAAAGAAAAGTGTGTGTCATGATTGGGATCTTTGGTGTGGCTGTTTTTGTGGTTTCTGTACTGTTGTGTTTTCAGAACTGCTCTCCAGAGGCTGGGTGTGGCTTTTCTCATAACTGGAGTTCCGGGAGATCCAGCCTCCACCAGCCCTGAAACTCTCTGAGCCAGTTCCCCCGTGTCTCCACTTCCCTCTGTGGGGAGAGAATCAGGACAGCCACCACACTCCTCAGCGTTCTCCAGCACTTCACCTCAAGTAAACCTCTCTGCTCTCTGAGCCTCCCCTGCAACTCCACCTCTGCCAGCTGACCAAAGACCTGCACCACAATCTGACCTTCTGTATTGAATAAACCTCTTAAACCATCCCAGTGTGGTTTAGATCCTGCAAATCATTACCAATCATCACAGTATGTTTGTGTGTGTGTGGCTTAATCAGTCATCAATCATCAACAGTGACACTGTGTGTGTTTGTCACGACATCACTGGCATATTTTACCCCACAACCTCCATTTTGACAAAACTGTTCCACACAGGGGCTCAGATCCACAATGATTTCATGAACTTGTTCTCTGAGAACCTGCATATAAATTTTTTTTTTTTTTAAATGTGCTTCTAAATGCTTCTAATTCAAACTAAATTTCAGTTACAAAATGACGATGAATGAACCCGACACCTCATTGCTAAAATAAAACTGAAATGACTTTATTTCATTTTGATTTGTTTTGTTTCAGTTTAGTTTCAGTTTTTCTTGAGGCTATCGTTTTGTATTAAGTTTCAGGTAAAACAGGTTTTTGTTCAAGAGCTTCGATTTAGTTTCACTTTTAATTTACAATAAGCACACTTAGACCAAACAATAGAATTACCCTCAGGTAAACGCATAACAAGGTAGTTTGAAAGCACCAAAAACTAACCTGAACAATTCCAGAATGATCCCGGCTGTGTTTTAGAGTTTAGTTAGAGTTTTTCATAAAAGGTTAGTTTAGTTTAGTTTAGAGGTTTTTTCCACAGCTCATTTTGGTTTAAATTTCAGTTTTAATTTAAAAGGTGATAATCTGGATGGCAGCACAATTCAGTAGCACCAAAAGTAAAACTTTAAAAATGATAGTTAAGTTCAATAAACAACTCTCTCAAATAGTTTCACATTAGTATTAATCTGTATAGTTAATTTAATAAACTGGCAACTCAGGCATAAAGCATTAACTAACTGTCTGTACAATACAAAATAAACCCGTTTTAACATTTTAGCAAACATACAAATACTGACGAGTCTTCTAACAAAAAAATCACATTTTATTTAAATGTTTCATCAGTGTGTCCTCTTACCTTTAACGATGAAGTCGAATGTCAGAGACGTCTCCAAAGAGCTACATAACTTCACCTGTGAGATCAAGTTATACAAGTTTACCTTGACAATGAAGGTCAAATCTAAATGTCACAATGTGCACGCCTACATTTTACACAGATTTACATATGTAGCTTAAATAAATATCTAAAGAAGTAAGTTTTATGTTGAAATTAATCTGGAACATGCATTTTTCTAGAAGCTACACATCTTCATACATACCATGACCCTCCTCTCTGACTCTGGCAGCATGTTCAGGTACTGTGTGTAAAGTGGAACGCTACAATTAAAAAGGTTGTTATGAGGACAAACTTCAGTACACATGGATATAGATAGATAGATAGATAGATAGAATTACTTAAATGATCCCAGACTGGGAAATTATATTGTTACAGCAGTAGTGGGTCCGCAAATAAAACACTTCGTACATAACATAAATAGAATCCAATATATACATAGTGTAAATATACAGTGCACAGTGTGCTATAAACAATAAACAATAATAATATATACAACAAAACAGTAGAGAGACCAGAGTTCTCTATCAGGCAGAGGTGAGAGAGTTATTGTATAAAGTGATGGCTTGTGGCAGGAAAGATTTCCTGTATCTGTTGCTACGACAGCGAAGCTTTCCGGAGAAGGTGCTCCGCTGTCTGACCAGTGTGAGTTGGAGAGGGTGGAGAGGATTATCCATGATGGATAACAGTTTTTTCAGTGTCCTCCTCTCCACCACAGCCTCCAGAGTGTCCTGTTTGCAGCCAATCACAGAGCCAGCCCTCCTGATCAGTTTGTTGAGTGTAAGAAATTACATAGTCTTACTGTCTCACTGATCAAATGTGCTTAAGGACAGGAAGAGTAGAGAATGACATTTACATGAAGTGTTAAAAGAAGCCACAGGTGACAACACTTCCCCCACATGGAAAGATACAATGTAGATAAAATGCCATTTGCTGTTTATGTGCTATTGCATCAAAGGGTCACTGTCCTGAGAGGACAGGATTCACCCAACATCAAAGACTCATTGTAATGTAAAGAAACTGTGTTTTATGACTGTCGTAACCGGAGGCAACCTCCTCACACTGACTGTATTTAAACAGAATCATTTTAGAGTTTGGCAGAAGAACGCTCTTGCCTTCTTCTCCACGCTGCGTGAATAAACGAGATCTGATTCATTAAGCTGAAATCTGAAGTTCTTCGGAGACTTAGCAACTCTCTACCTCACAAGGAGAATTTCCACGACATTATGGCGACGAGGATGGGATGGACGCTCCGCTGATTGTCATCCGAGTCTGGACTGACGGAACTGCCGGCTAAAAAAGTTTCACTCCGACAAACGGAGAAAAGGATTCCCACCTGAAGTTCAGACGCGGATGGCGGACAACGGACGCTCCATTTTAGTGAGTACAGCGTTTTTAATCATTTGCTCAAAAATCTAAAAGCCTAGGTTGACTTTTGTAATACCTGTGTGGTTTAAAGTCATATTCCCCATATAAAACCTGTGTGGTCGTGGGTGATAAAAACGTCCGTGTGAAGAGACGTCATTCCATGTAAATGCTGTGTGCTGATGGAATGTTATGAGTTAAAGGGCTCAATGAGGAGCGCCTTATATTTCCCTGTAATACCTGT
Organism: Diplodus sargus; assembly: GCA_903131615.1. Taxonomy (NCBI): domain Eukaryota; kingdom Metazoa; phylum Chordata; class Actinopteri; order Spariformes; family Sparidae; genus Diplodus; species Diplodus sargus. The sequence goes on along the minus strand of CAEMYA010001692.1, from coordinate 1,906 downwards.
GTGGTGGGGGTAAAAAACGAAAAAAAACGGAGAAAAAAAAAGAGAACAGAGCAGCATGAGGCTGTCAGCACGAGTAAAGCATACGAATGAATTGATTGATATATATCTATCTATGGTGTGAAGAAATAATTTGAAGAAAAAACTGTTGATATTTTGCTACTTACTGATGAGTAGATATTAAATAATGGTCGACCAAAAGCCTGATAACAGGTAAAATAAGAAAATAATAGAATCTGATAATAATAATAATAATATGATCCTATGTGAGATGCTGTAATAATGATATGATACAGTATACCATTAGATTAGGCCCCACTATGATAAAATGGGCGTATGAATGATAAAAATATACGAAATAAGTATAAAGAATAAACTTTGATGTGACATTCAGTGACTAGAATACAGATGTATTCTTAAGGGTGCGTTGTTCTGAACGAAAGTGTCGTATAAACCACCTGGCTGAATAAGTTGCTCAAAGTTTAGTGTGTGATTTGATGAGATCCAACCATACACTGTATGGAAAGATCAGTGTGATTGTGAAGTTTGTGTGAATGATAAGCCCATTGAGAGTTTAAGCAAATCTGTCCCAGTGAGTCACTAAAAAATTATGAAGAACAAAATGGGGAAATTAGAAAAGTATCTGACCTTTTTACAGGCTCTGCTGCATTAAGAGCAGACAAAATGGGGAAAATGTGGTGAAGGATTTCAACTTTGGCATATTGTCACCTTTGAGGTGTTTCCAAATTAAAGACGCATTTAACACAGAATGTTTTAGATGGTGTAGAGTATGTTGAAAGAAAAGGTCAAATGAAAGTAGGGAAGATAAAGATGGACTGATAAATTGATTTTCAAAATCAGTAGCAAGATTGAAAGAAATGTGAAAAGAGGGTTTGAGTAAGAAAAAAGAAGGAGGAAAAGAATGTAGGGCTAGAATTATGAAATGGACCTCCTCCCTGCTGTCTCCACACCTACAAGCCTTCAGCGACACATGAGGTCAAGCACCCCAGGATGACTTCAAAAAAGAAGGGGGGGAAACAAATACACCCTGACTTTTCAGATGTCTTCCTATCTCCTAAACAGCAACAAATTAACCTGTTTCTCCAAGAAGATTTTTTCTCCAATAGCAGATTCTGCTGACTGCTAGGTGCGGAGTGAAGATCACAGAGGGTATGATGTTTCCCTAACTCCATGCCAAGGCAAACAGGAAAGCAGACTGTCATTAAGATCCAGAAGTGTTTGTACACAGGCCATGTAAACTGCATGAAATGAAGGAGGTTGCATAGAAGGCACCCGACACAAAGACTGGAGTTTTTTTGGTGGGCCACAGAATCTTTGACAGAGATCGCAAGAGGAGAAGGAGACTGAGTCCACATCAAACTATCAATGACAGTGCAACAGCACTGACCGAACGACCGCTGCTACAGAGGCAAGAAGATGGAAACCCTAAGATTAATCAGCAAGAAATGCCAGATCCAGAAGAATCCTGACCACATGAACCACATGCAGGTGTCTGTTCATTCACAAGGAGACAACCAGAGGAGACAGTGGGGAAGGTCAGAGCATTTAAACAAGCACATAGACATAAGCACAATTAGAGACAAGTAATGATACACACATACACACACACACACACATACAAACACACACACACACACACACACACAGAAACACTGATTGACTGATAAAGCTGAAGAGAAAATAGCTTCTAACACTATTTAATAGCTTGAGGGCTGTGAGCAATTTTTAAATTATTGTTAGGGATATAAAAGATGCAAATTTCCCTAAAGCCATTGAAGTCAGTAATTTTTGTCAGTTAGTATAATATAAAATTAAGGTGCCATTGTTGACTTCCTAAATCTCACCATGTACCTCCCCCATCATGCCTAAAGGGAAAAACAAATGGGGG
>CAEMYA010001690.1:0-13699 GCA_903131615.1 Diplodus sargus | reverse complement strand
ATTAGCGATTATTGGAAGGGGGTAGATCATTGATGTGAGTTGTGATAACATTGCTGTGTTAAACAATTTGATACTTTTTTCATTTTTTAGGATTTTGGATTTTTAACATATTATCATTCATGCATTGTAGTGTGTTGTGTGTGTGTGTGTGTGTGTGTTAAAAACTTGACCATGTTTGTAATGGTTACTATTATTATGATTTGATGTTTGACATTTTTGTTTGACTCTGAAATAAACGTTTTTGTAAGTAACACAGGCGTGTCATTTCCGTCTTGACTTCAACATGGAGAGTACGCTGCATAAGATTTATTATGACCCTGCTAACCCAGGTAGTCTTGGGAGTATCAACAAACTTCGCAATGCTGTGAGGGATTCTACGGGGGTTGCCCCTACGGTATCAGATGTGAAACACTTTTTATTGGGACAAGATGTCTATACACTTCATGCCAAAGCAGCTCGATATTTTCCTCGGAACAGGGTTTTGGTTAGTGGGATTGACAAACAGTTCCAAATTGATCTAGTGGATATGAGTGAATATTCTGATGAAAACGATGGTGTGAAATTTCTGCTAATGTGTATTGATGTGTTTTCTAAATACGCATGGGTCAGATGTCTTAAGAATAAATCAGGCCTTAATGTTACAAAAGCTTTTAACAACATATTGAGTGAGGGTCGTATACCTACAAAACTCCAAACGGATGCAGGCACAGAGTTTTATAATAAACACTTCAAACAACTATTGGACCAGCATGAAATTCAACATTTTTCAACATCAAACGAGACTAAGGCGAGTGTGGTGGAGCGTTTTAACAGAACCTTCAAGACTCGAATGTGGAGATATCTATCGTCTGTTAATTCACGCCGTTATGTGGATGCGATTCAGGACCTGGCCGCTTCCTACAACAAATCTCACCACAGATCGATAAAGATGGCCCCTGAGGCTGTTAATAAACACAATGAAAAAACAGTCTTTGACAATTTATATAAATTAAAACCCCAGAGATTGATAATCTTTAAATACAGTTTGGGGGATAAAGTGAGAATTTCAAAACTTCGCGGTGTGTTTAGAAAAGGTTACGAACAGAGCTTCACAGACGAATATTTTACAATAGCCGAGCGTGTAGCAAGAGACCCACCCGTGTACAAACTATTAGATTGTGGGGGTGAGACCGTGAAAGGTACATTCTACGAGCCAGAGCTGCAACTAGTAATTATTGATAAACACAAAACTTTCAAAATAGAAAAAACACTGTCGAGAAAGAAAATAGGCCGTAAATACATGGTTCTTGTTAAATGGCTGGGTTGGCCAGAGAAATTTAACTCCTGGATCCCTGAAAAAGATATTGTTAATGTGTGATAAAAGACGTGTTCAAACAGTGACAAACACACATTTTGAATAGGTGGTCGGCTATATCAGAGCTATGGAGAAGAACGGCTTTTACATTACACTCCCTAGTAATGCCTCATCACATATATATCCAAATAACAAAATATGGCAATATAGGACTAAATTAGCGAAACCAATAGTTTTGAACGAGCCATATGAAGTTGGTCTTATCGAAGTCCAGTATCCTCGTGTTTGGAAAAGTTTTGCGGAAGAAGTAGCTGATGTGACCATCTATGACCCTAAAACAAAGAAAACCTACACGGTATCTTTGGCAGTTGGATTTTATGATACTGTGCCTAGAATACTCAAAGAATTTAATGCAAAATGCATAGTAACCCCACAATTATCACGTATGAGTCTGGTGTACAATAACATCACAAATAGAGTGATTTTTTCAGGGGCTGAAGGCTATAGCTTAACATTTAAAGGGCGTTTAGCCGTGATGTTAGGTTTCAACCCAGGGGAGGCGGTCCATATACCTGCTACCCTAAATTTTAAAAAACAATACACTGCTCCACATCCTGCGGATATACACGCAGGAATGTATAATATTTTCATTTATAGTGATATTGTGAATTATCAACTAGTGGGGGATAGTTATGTGCCGCTTCTCCGATGTATAAATGTGTCGGACGAGCCAAGGCGTATGCCCACTCTGACTTATGACAAGCCACACTACGCATCGCTCTCTAAAACAGTGATAGATGATATAGAGATTTCACTAAAAAACGATCAAAACCAATATATCCCCTTTGCGTTCGGTAAAGTAATTGTTAAACTACACTTCAGACCTGTGAAGCAGTTATTTTAAGTACTGTCTGGAAGATGACACATACACCCTTCACACGTGATGATGCCAGATATATGTCATATTATATGAACCAGGCAGGTGGAGAGTTACCAGGTTTTATAGGGGCTAGTACTCAATATGGCAATGGATTAGGAGGTATATTTCGTAGTCTATTTAGGATGGCTCTGCCTCTGTTAAAAAGTGGGTTCAGCATTGCTAAACCCCATCTAAGGACTGCGGCTACAAATATAGCAGGAGACGTTGTATCAAATATTGCCAGGAACACACTATCAAGACGACAGGATGGGAGTGGTCTGATGGTGTACAGTAGAAGACCTTTGAAAAGACCTCCTTCCAGACGTGGGCGTAGCCGTAGTGGGGTTAAAAAACGTAAAACAACTGTTAAAAAACGTAAACCAACTAAAAAGAAGTCAGTCACCAGGAGTTACGGAGCCCCGAGCAGACGTTCCCGAGTAACGTCTAGAGACATATTCTAAGCTAAACTTCTAAAAAGACAACCATGGCGCTCATCCACAACCAGTCTGAAGAATGTGTGAAGACCGAGTTGGATCTGTTTACCGTTCCCTTCACCCAGACATCTATAGAAAAATCTACTTATGTTGAAATCCCTCCTGTTTCAGCGATAACGGACACGGGTCCTCTGGAATTTTACATATCGGCTAGCGGAGAGGACTATCTAGACCTGAATGAATCATATCTTTATACACGTGTGAGGATTACAAATGCTGACGGCACAAATCTGGCAAATGCAGCAGATGTTGGCTTTATAAACTATCCAGGATGCACCTTATTTTCCCAGGTTGATATAATGCTGGGAGATAGGCTTATAACACAATCTTCCAACACATATCCATACCGAGGCATAATTGAATGTTTAATTAACTATGGAAAGGACACTCTGGACACCCAGTTCAGCCCTGGTTTGTTTTGTAAAGACACTAGTGGTCATATGGACGACGCATCTATAGTTGGAGACAACGTAGGTTTGGCGACTAGAGGCGCATATACAGGAGACAGCCGAATTGTGGAATTAATAGCCCCGATACATGCTGATTTGTTTTTTCAAGAAAAACTATTGCTAAATGGTGTTGATATCGCTCTTAAGTTTATACGGTCAAAAGATGAATTCTCTCTTATGACTGCTGCAAACGCACAATTTCATGTCAAGATTATGTCTGCCAGCGTATTTGTAAAAAAAGTGTCTGTTGCCCCCACAGTGCGACTGGCACACAGCAGAGCGCTACAGCATACTAATGCTAAATACGCTATAGACAGAGTTGCGATAAAAACGTTCTCCATACCTGCAGGAACTAGAGTATGCAATCAGGAAAATCTTTATATTGGCCAGATTCCTAAATTTGTAATTATTGCTTTTGTTGATAACGAAGGATATACAGGAAGCTATACTCGTAATCCCTTTAATTTTGAGAACTATGATACAGAGTTTATAAGTCTACATGCTGGTGGACAGTCTTTTCCTGCAAAACCCTTTCAACCGCTTTTTCAAAGAGGACAATACACAAGAGAGTATTATCAGCTGATACAGACCACAGGACGACATCTGAAAGACAGATCGCTGGCCATATCGCGTCGAGATTTTGGCGCTGGTTACACATTATTCTGTTTCAATCTGGAACCCGATGAGGGGAGCGCCGGGAATGTATCACTAATTAAAACAGGCAATGTGAGACTGGAAGCCCGATTCAGAGTTCCTCTGCCACGTACAATTAATTTAATTTGTTATTCTGTCTTCGACTCTGTCATTGAGATATCAAACAGGAGACAAATACTGATGGATTACTATTGAACTCACAATGAATACAATTGAATTAACCGGTCTTGTTAAGAAAATAACTATTAATGGTACAGATTTCTTAGGGGTTTTAGCCTGTGATCAACTCCCTAAGCATGGTGTTTATAAATACCCTGCTATGTTGATTGTAAACACCCAGCCTTCTAACATGTCTGGTGAACACTGGCTGGCCATTTATATCGCAAAAGACAGACATGGGTATTTCTTTGACAGTTTTGGTAATCCACCTGACAAATTTCCTAAAGAGATAAATAGTTTTCTGATGAAAAATTGTACGATTGTATCTTATTCTAAAAAACAGGTACAGAATAACTTTGCTGTAACATGTGGTCCACATTGTGTCTTTTTTTTATATCATATGCAAAAAGGAAAACCGTATCGACGTCTGTTAAACATGTATGGACCGAATCTTGTATGTAATGATGCCATGGTATGTCGGTTTGTTAACAAAATACGGCCTGCCGTATGCTGTGAATATAATTTTACCTGTGTGCAGTACGGAAAACAAATGTGTATTTCAGTGATAAATGCTGTGTAAATCATGTTACATCAAATAAAATAAACACAATTTCATTTTAAAGCATTGTCATTTTTTATTCACACTGTAAAAATTATCATTGTAAAAACAAGAATAAGAATGAGAATAATAATATAAAAAGAAACAATTATTTATTAACAAAACATTTGGTGATGAAGAAAAAAAATAAGGGGGAAAAATAGAAAAAAAACCATGGTGAAAATAAGAATGAGAATAATAATGTAAAAAGAAACAATTATTTATTAACAAAACATCTGGTGATAAAAAATATAAGGGGAAAAAAAAAAAAGAAAAAAGAGAAGAGAAATTACAAGTCTTTAGTCATCAAAACATTTGCAGCACAGACAAAGATTTTATAATACAAATTACAGCATACATAAAATGACAAAAAAAAACAAAACCCAAAAAATAAACAATATAGTAAATATTAGTAATAAAACAAAATGATATTAATGATATAATGTCATAAAATAATAATCATGATAATAAAAAACAAACAAACAAGAAAAAAAAAAGAAAAAAAAAACAAAACAAATAGAAATCAAAAATTTAACCAAGAGGTATTTCGGCTGCTTGACTCCAACCCAGGTGTCCTAAAAGGGGTGCTGGTTCTGTGTTGGTTACCAAGATTTAGCCTTCTTCTCTTATGGCTACCGTTACGGCTCATAAAACTCTCATTATCAAACGTGTCATCGACCACTTTATACTCAGTAATAGCCCGGCGTACCATCGTGTTTGGAATGACCGATAAAGGAATATTTAAACGGGCCATAGTTTTTAAAAAAGCGTTCCAGCCTATAGGTCTTGAAACATCTGAAACATTATGAGTTGCAGTGACACTTTTTACCAAATCATATAAATGCGAACCTCGGACAGGGCGATTGTTGACAACAATCTCACCCTGATTAGTCCACGAGATTACATTTTTTGCACGAGTCGCGGCTTCCAAAATGTGTTCGGCGTTTTTCCTGCTTCTTTTAGGCATATGTTTTATTACCTCTTCACAGATTAAATCTTTTTTATCGTGGTCATCAATAGATGACCCAGGATCCTCACTGCTTGGCAATGACAGCGTCAAAACATTTTTTTCGAGCTCGTTCTGTTTTGTCAACACCAGGTATCTCTGTAGAATAACCGCATATTTTTTGGCCTTCTCATAAACATCAGTGTCTGGCTGGTTTAGGACATCAACCATGGCTTTATCTAAGTCATTTTGTGCCGTTTGTCTTATGGTTCTGTTCTGCTCATACTGTTGCGGTTGTTTTAAGGCATCCAACTGATGCTGTGGCACCAAAAACATTTTCTGTGTATGTTCCATATTACCCTCTGTTAAAAAGACTGGTTATAAATGGTATGGCTGCTCCTAATAGAGGCAATAAAAAACCTCCAGACTGATTAATACTCTTTTTCTTTTTTAGCAGTCTGACTTTTTTGTCAGCTACTAATCTGATGACGGCTTTCCTTTTTTTCAGCTGCTTGTACTGTTTATCAGTCAAAGGGATGTTACCACCTAGCACATTGAGAGCTATTTCACACAGAGCATTAATAAAGTCTGAGCTAGCTTTCCCCACTATGACCCTACGCATACTCGGCGTTGATTTATATAACAACTCCAGCAGAGCCAAATTTCTTTGCATACGTAATGACATGGTTACCCCTTCTGTTTTTTAGAGACGTATACAACCGGACGCTCAGACAATAAAGCTGTTCTGAGTCTTAAATAATCAGGTGTCTTGGCTTTATAATCAATAAGAAGATAACCGTAAGTTGTGCTGGTGGCATCATTAAAGGCCTCCAAAAAAAATTTTGCGTTACCAGGAAACATTTGTCTGCCTATTAAAGTTATCTGGTATTTATCTCTGGGGTTTTTAAACAAAACAAGGTAATTGGTGTTCAAACTAATAGTCCGACTAGCCTTGCCTTGAATAAACAAGTTTTGGACTAAATATATACAACTCAAGTTCCTATGGTGAACGTATTTTGTGAAAACATTTTGCACTTCTAAGTTGTTGCTGGCATCATTCATCAAATCATCTATAATGAGCAAATTGTTTTTCTCAGGGGGTAACAACACATCATCGCAGAGAGATTCAGGTAGACCATCCACAAAATTAATTTCTCTTATCTGAAGTAGCTGATTATATAAAGGTTGCCAACAGGAGTATATGTATACGATATTGTCAATATCATGTGATATGATTGACGATGCTTTTTCAATAACATTTTTAACAAAATATGTCTTCCCACAATTTGAAGGACCGCTTACCACTAGACTAAAGGGATGCTGTAGTCTTGCATCAAATTCTTGATCTGGTCTAATAGCCATAAGGCAGGGTGGTGTAATCACTCAACACACGCCGTTTGTTGTAGACAACTTGAACCTTTTTCGTAACTGTGTCATTCTTGAGATGAAAGTGCTTTTTGTCTCTTTTAATGGTTTCAGAAACAGTCATCACGTGGGCGTCTGTATTCTGATTGGCGACAAAGGCTCGAACCAGTCCCACCAGAGACTTGTGGGTGACCACAGCTGTGTTTTTGGAGTTTAGCGTCACCCCCTTGCATTTAACCGTTGTTTTACCGTGATCTGTGTGATAAGCATAACACTTCGGACCCCCCGACACAAACTCTGTGATATAGTCTTCTTCAGGAAGACCGCACAAATTCCCATCATTCAACTCATCAGTCAAATCACCCAGGTATTCGCCTAAAGGTGGGATCCACTCTCCCGGCTGCGAAGTAAAAACAACACTGTCTGTATCGCAATACAACACACGCCTATCTAACTTATCCAACACATTATACAGCATGAGGCGTGCATGGGCAGTGGTAAAGGCACCGATAAAGATATTTACATCTTTCGTTCTGGCTGCTTTAATGTCAGCATGACACCACTGCACCATAGCAACATCATCTGATATGAAACAAAACTGCTTCACATCATATTGATCACCGAACATCAGTTGTGTGAATCTCTGTGATTCTGTTATCAGCTCACATGATGGGAGATTGTTCCTCATGCTGAATCTCCCCCACAACGAGTTCAGAAGAAGTTTGTTGCAACTCCTCACCGCTTTGTTGACACAGATTTTGTCTGGGTCTAGCTGTATGCCCTCCTTTTTGAAATACTCCTCAATGTATTTCGCCTTCTCCTCAGGTGTTTTAACATGACCAGGATAGCCAGAAGCCTCCTGCTTACATTTGAGAAAGGTCTTGACATAGTCCTTAAACAATGTGTCTGTTTTGTTGGGAAAATGCCACACCTCGTCAATTTTCACAACCTTGTAACCTTTTTCAATCGCCTTTTGAAGCTCAAACGAGACCCACACACCTGGCAACTGTCTATCTTTGTCACTGTGTGCACAGGCACTGGTCTGGTTCAACTCCTCGGCGCATGTTCGACATAATGGGAACATAAGTTTTTTGTGACACCTATAGGGAAGGACAGGGTGGAATAATCCTCTCGGGGGGAGCACATCACACTTCACGAGGCCAAAATATTCATCAAGGGGCCCAAAATTCCTATAGATAATCTGTGGGTGTCCAAACGGATACTGTTTTTGAGAGTTCACCGCAGGATACAAACTGGTAAAGTCGTAATATCTCACCTTCTCACCAGCGGTCACCTGGTGATATAGCTTCATCGCATTTGTACGACCCCCAAACAGCGCCTCTCGTGGGTCCAAACGTTCTGGTTTTCTGTAACTCTGTAAAAACGTTTGGACTCTAGAGTCGTTCTTTTTACGCTGGAGCCATTCACACTCCCACATAACCTCTACTTTATGACGATATCTAAGTTTCAAATCATCCACTTTTGACATGAATTGGTCATAGAGCACACCGTAAGTCTCTCTGGTCACAGGATTTAAACTGGCTTGGGAGTAGCACTTGACACATCCGTGGTAAAAACAGCCGGCAAATTCATAACACTCCCCTGTCTTAGGCTGATAGCCATCCACAAAGTAGGGTCCTATCTGATGTTCGCCGTGGTTGATGGCATGCCTTATTTCAATGTCGCGAGTATGACTTAGATATTCAAGCCATTGTATAGACACGTCTGAATATGCCTTGAACTGACCAATGTATGCTCCGTCATACGTGAGAGCGAGTGTGTCTTTTTTCAAAAACAGGGTTTTAAACACGCCCATACAGCTGGATGCCAACGTGGTAAACTCAAAGGGGTCAAGTTCTGTGCATTTTTTAAAAGTATCCTGGTAGATACTACATCCCCTGAGCAAGACATCTACATCATTGACACAATACCTCTGAATCTCTATCGCAAAGTCAAAGGTTTCTCCGCAAACAGTGTTATACCAAGCCATGAATGTGTTTTTTTCACTGTCACTCATACTGTCATAGCCGTAGTAGTACGGTTCTGGATAGGGCCCCACATACTTCTCGTTCCCCGCTGTGTTGAACTTATGAGGGAAATACCCTTTCATCACATCCTCAAAACCTAATGCTGATGGTATTTTCGACAAACGCATAGGTAGAAAGCTGAAAGAATCTATCCAGCGCTGTTTGTATGCGCGGTCGTACATCAAAATGACTCTGCTGCCGCGCATTGTCAACTCCGGCGTCAATCCCTGCTTGACCATATATTCCAGCAAAAGATAGTTGTCAAACCCTGAGGCATTGTGAGCGATGAATGTGTAGTCAGTATATTTGGGTTTTCGATACCGATCCACAAATAATTCCACACATTTTGGGCCGGGGAAACAGTACATGTTTTTACCTTTAAGGTCTTTTACGCAACAAAAATTTGCTTCGTGTCTGCCATTGTGGTACCGTGTCTCAAAGTCAAATACTAGGTATTGATCTGACTCCTTTTTCTTTTTCATAGGTTGGATATAGCACTGATGGCGGGCCTTGACATCCATTATTTCCTCATCACAGTGAGAACACCTAGGAGGTCGACATTTGTGTGTTGTACCTTCTTTCCCCACTGTGTAGATACTACCGCATGACTCACAGTACTTAAGTCTGTCACATGGTATTGTTTTGTGTATTTTCTCCACCATTTTGTGTTGTCTGAGACAAAAATCAGATCTACATATCCGTCTGCAACTATCGCATTTTACAGTTTTGGTCGGGTGACTGTTACACGTGGCTGTATAACAGACATTGCATCTGAGTTTACAGCTATGGCGCAAGACCGCTTCATATGTCTCGTAACAATAATTACATACGTATGCCGAGCCAAAGAAGCCTTTCGGATTTTCTATCAGATAATAATGATTATCCCGCAGGTATAACCAGACAGTGCGGTTGTTGAACTCGTCATGTGTTTTGTAGCACTCTAGACGTTTGCGTCCTGTTGTGTGATGGAATATTATGATTTTCCCTTTTATCTCCCTCTCAAATGCCGCCACTTTATCAAAGGACACACAGGATGTGAGATTACCCATAATTTTCAGATGGGTGTTTTCTGCATATGTTTGTTCATTAAACGGCTGCTCTGATTCTCCTTCTTCTTCTTCCTCTTCTTCTTCTTCTTCTTCTTCTTCGCTTTCTACATATGCTTGTTCATTCCCTAATTGTTCATGCCCTGCTTGTTGATGTTTCTTTTTTTGTTTCTCTTTTTCTTTTTTTCGTTTCTCTTTTTCTTCTTTTCGTTTCTCTTTTTCTTCTTTTCGTTTTTTTTTAAACCGCGCAAGACAGAGACTGAAGCATAAATTATTGACTCCGGTATTGTCAGGATTGAATAGAAAACGAGCTTTCTCTGACAAAATCTTATCATACGGGATTTTATCAATGCTTTTACGCTTGCCCCCACTTCTATTTTGCACCACTGTAACAATAAACTCTAATTCATCATCAGACATGGACGTGTCATTACTCTGCAAAACTTGTGAAATCTCCTCCAGAAACAAATCTGCATTGTATTGGTTGTCAGAGTTTAAAATAGCCTGTACATCGTTGGCAAGGGACGGACCTCTCAACACCGCATTTAAAATACTACCAGGATGTGCCCTATTTAATGCGTGATCAATCACTCCCGACAACCTCTCTCTGATTCTCATAGGGACCAGCTCGGGGTTATCAAGACTGATGTCTCTGAAATCGAGACGCTGACGCAGTTCGAACGCATTAAAATTAGGTATATCATGGACTTGTATCGCTGGTCTCACCTCATCACCGTCATCATCTTCAGAGGAAATGGACCCAGACTCCCGCACAACCATTGCATTCTGTTCTACTTCTCTATCACCACCACCGCCACCTATCTGATTTATAGAGCAACATGCGCCAACACTGGAGGGGTCTACAGGACTCTGTGATATAACTCTGTCAAGCTGAACAGCAACAGGTTCTGAATCAACCCTGTTTGAAGTATCAAATCCTGCACTACCGGAACAGACATCATCATCATCATCGTCGCTTATCTCAATAACTGTAACAGGCATCGTATCAACGCTCGCTGTGGTATCACCCCCCACGCTAGCCAGACTAATATTATCATCATCATCATCATCATCATCTGATATTTCAATAATAATGTCGTTATTAGCATCAACACAAGCATTATCAGAAGCATTTTCATCACCACTGGACACAGATGCACAGACAGTCGCAAGTGCCCCTTCATCAATTCGGACCTCATTACCACCGGCATTTGCATCAGGCCCATCAACAACACATGTAGAATTAGCAGCAGCAGCACCCACAGGAGCTTCTTCAGTGACACCGGTAAAATCCACATCATTAGCAACAGTACGAGCAGTACCTTGGGTACAGGCAGCACGCGTCACACGCCTTGTCAAGGCTTCGACTCGTCTAGCCCGAACTCTAGCCCATCTAGCCAGCGTATCAACATTCCCAGCCACGTTATCACCATAAGGCAAACCATTTTTTCGAGCAAACCGAATATATCTGCCCTGAACACCCTCACTAGTAATAGGCACAGATCTCTCATCATCGGAGTTCCAATCGTCGTCAGCATCACTGTTGTTTAAAACAGACCATACACCGTCTATAAGTTTGAATTTTTTTTTATGAGGAGCCATACTGGTTAATAACAGCCGATAAGGAGTGACACAACAAAAATCTAATGCAAAAGCCTTTGCACCAGTGTTTCGAGCAAAATTGAAATGGATGTGTTACAAGCCGAATGCTCCCTCAACAGATGCCTCACAGCAGCAAGGTCTTCTTTATGCTGTGTTGTAGAACCAACTAGTTGTTGTACAACTTCAATTAGCTTTTCATTTTGTTTTGTTAACAAGATTCTGTTTTCATTCACAGATTTTTCCAAAGCTTTGTATTGTTGTTTTAATTCTGCAAATTCACTATTTACTACATCAGCCAGTTGGTCAACTCTGTTGTCCGCAGAGACCTGTTGGTTAGTCGACGTCTGCGCCTCTGCATCGAGTTGTAGCTCTAAATCGAGACCACTGATGTCGAGCTCTTGTCCGTAACGACTATTTAAATTGGGGAGCGCTATTCCCTCTAGGTATGTAAAATGCTCTGATGACTCAGTCTGATTAGTAATTTGGTGGTCATTTAACACGTCTGATAAAGCCAGAGAATCACCTAACTGTAAACCAACCAGAGGTGTGTTGGGGATACCAACCACACAGCTGTTAGGACCCCTTGATGTTGACGGTTGTATACCTCTAGTTGTGTCCTGACTATCTATTTGAACAGACAGGTTTGGCAATAAATCTATTGACATATGCCCAGCAGGGGTACTAGAACGAGGGTTTACAGTGGTAACAGCATTGTCTGACCCTGCGTTTTCTACAACACCTGTTTGAGAAGATGCAATCATAAATCCCGGGGCTGGTTGGACCTCATCGGGTGGTGTTGCGGCTAGCAGTATAAGCGTCTGCACGGCCTCATCCACTTCTCTGCTCAAGGCATCAAGAACGTCCCATGTCTCGGTATTTTCTCCCGAAGGGTGGGGTTGCTCCTTCTGGGATTCCTCTGATGGTTGTGGTGCTCTGTTCACCAACCTAATGATAAGTTAGAGAAGGGATAATAAAACATAATTAAAATTATAAAATCATATTAACGACAATATTAACAACATTAACACAAGCCGTATCTATCATTTCAGACAACTATAAATAGTCAATACATACCCAGCATCATTGTCAGTCTGGATGGTCTTATTCCCACGGCGTTTTCGGCGCAATAATGACTTTGTTCCAAAGGCGTTAACACAAGTCGTGATTCTGGATTTTTTATGAGTGGGTTGGAAATCTATGGGTGACATAAAGATAAGTAAATTAGTAAATAAATGAATGTAAGACTGTTGATATACCAATATTTTCTATTTAAGTATAAATCAACATATTGTCTTACCGTCAAGATCTTCTTGATCCCCCAGAATAGTTCTCTGTTTCCAACCAGCTATCCGATCATCAACTTTTCTTTGCTCTGCCCTGAGGATTTCACCAGGAGATTGTGGGTCTCCCTGGGAAACTATACAAAAGAAGATAATGAAAGCATTTTAAAATACATGTTCAATTAAACAAATTATTACAAAAGTTAATAGATGTTGTTTGAGTAACCCATGAGCAGTCGCCGAGCAGCCCTGACTTGTAGAGATGAACCACCACCACCAACAGTCAGACCTTCAGAAAAAGTAAGGAAACAAGTTTTAATACTATAAAAAAAAAAAAAAACAGAACAGAACAGAACAATAAAAAAAAAATAAAAAAAAGAAAGAATAATACATACCCTGGTTGTTAGCGACCGCGTTTTCACCTTCAGTCAGTTCGGCAACCGCTGAGTGACCTAATAAACAAAACCTTTAAAACAATATGCAAAAATATTATCCTATAATTAACGGAACCATTAAAACAATCTTATTAGGTATAGAATAATTAAATATCAACAACTCACCGTTCAGAGATTCCATCGGGGCTTCAGTTAAAAATTTTCTTCTCCAAAAGAATTGAAATGTAGAAATGGGTAAAAACAGCGGACGAGACAATGACTTAAAGACAAAGCTAATACAAACCTAGTAGCTTAGCAGCACACAGCAAGACACCGATAGAACAAGGGAAAAAAAACTAGCTATTCCTCACAGCTAGGTATATACAGACTCAAATAACCACACCCCCTAAGCAGGACCTACGGTCAACCCCCCTAGGTGTTAACAAGAGGGCGGGAGCCAAAAAACGAGTTAATTTTATCTAAATCTAAATT
>CAEMYA010001689.1:0-38087 GCA_903131615.1 Diplodus sargus | reverse complement strand
CAGAAGAAAACTCAAGCGATGAGCTTTTAGTGCTAGCAGCATGCTCGGAGTTAGCATTAGCCTCACTCGAGTCAACAGGCTCTTCTGCCGTATCCCGGGGCTGGTCAACTTTTTGTTGTTTTGCAATCTTCGGCATTACGAAGTGGAGTTAAGACGACAGTTTGATAATTATTTATGCTGGTTTAGCTGGTGAGAGATAGGTTACTTGATACTGAACGGGGGAGAGACGATGCCACGCTGCTCCTCGCTATCATACCATACCGGAAGTCCCTGTACTAAGATCTTTATAGAAAGAACATACAATCTTAAAGCAAGGGCTGAAACCTGGTCAAATTATAAGGGAAATCTCAGTTGCCTGGTTCTTCTGTTGACACTTCACGTCAATTGGAACCAATTCAACCTGGAATTTTTTTTTTTCTTGCTTGTAATTTTTGACTATTATCATTATATAACAATATACCAGGGCTGTCAAAGTTAACGCGTTAAAAACACGTTAACGCAACATCCTCTTGACGCCGTTATTTTTTTTAACGCGTGATTAACGCTTGGTATAAAAATTTTAAAAAAGAAACGCGCATTGTATGATTTACGGCCGTGGCACCTGAAGTCTTGATCCAGACGGTGGCAGAAGAATAAGAAAGGGTATCAGAAGAAGAAGCAGGGTTGGCGGTTCGGGAAAAACACGGTGGACTGAAAAGCAAAAGTGAAAGGAAATGGAGAAAGGACTTACGGCAAATTCACTTTCAAAACACTGTCAGATGGTTCGGTCGATAGGACAAAGGTTATCTGCACGTACTGTCGACATGAAATGAGTTAGCACTGAAGTACGTCAAGTCTCAAATATCATTTGCAAGCCAACGCAAGCTCATCCCGACATGAGACCAGTCACCATGCCAACAACAAGTCAGGTGTACCTATTCATCTTTGCACATTACATCAGTTTTTCCTCACATGCTGTTGTCCAGCATCCAGTATTCATCATCATTGGATGTATCTATTTGCATCCACATTTCCATTTTTTTGAGTATCTGGTGATGTTCACACATGCATAGTGAAAGTGTTGGCAGCAGTCTGTGCACGTTATCATTTTGCCAAAGCTTGGCTTTTTGCAGTACAGACATTTGATCTCTTCAGCCAGATCGGGGTCTTTGCTGCGGAAGACAAGTTCTGGGAGGAGGTGGTCCATGAAGAATGATTCAACCTTGGGAAGAGTTTCTTGTAGAAAGGGCTCATCTCTCCGTAGCCGGCAAATGATGATGCTTGTCTTCGTCCACACTATGAAATCACATATGTCCATTTGACAAACATATATTTGTAACTGAATCTGTGAGTAATATGGGTGGGTGGGTCGCAAATCATAGTTTCCATCAAGGCAAAAGGATGCATCAGACTCAGACCCCTCTAGTCCCTCCCTGTACTTGTATGGACACTTTATCTCTAGCAGGCCTGTTCCACAGCAGTCACAGGAGAATACCCCATCAGGAGAAGCAGCCAGGTATGGCTCATCTGCTCTCACTGTTAGACCCACTGCTTGTACATTAAAGGCCATGTGTATTTTCTTCATTTCAGTTTCATATTTTCTACGTGCAGTATCTTCCATTTGCCTTCCCCACTTGACAGCTGGAACAGTGAGATCTGTGGCTGCATATTGCATGATCTGTTTCACAACACTTTCAACTGAGGTGTCTTTGCACTTGACAACCCTGTGAAAGGTACTGCCTGTTACACGTCCCACTCTGTGGAGTTCCCATGTTGTGCACTTGGCCTGCTCTTTAGTCACATCCTGTAGATGTTCCAGTCTGTTAATGAATGCAATTGTGCATTGCCCTCTCATTTTTCCATAGCTGGTTTTGCACTTCTCCTGAAGGTCAGCTGACGACAGGTCCCTAGCTGATGGGTCATACATAACTGTCAGGGGCTCAGGTAGTTCTTATCCAGATTCTGATGCTGTGTCTGAGTCTGCAGCTGTGTTGACTGATGTAAATAAAACAGCGTCTGGACATGTGCCTGGAGATCTTCCGTTGTAATTGCTGAGTGAAGGAGAAAATGTATGGATATAAGGATTATCACATGAGAGTGAGTAGTTTTAGAATAACACTTATGATTTTATTAAAATGCTTGATATGTAAATATTGTATTTAATTTAGCTCTGCAGAAAAAAATAGAAATTATTGATGTATTATTATATTATTTATTGGGTAAATAATACTAATACTACGACAGTCTGCAGATGCTCTGTAGCAGGTTTGGTGACAATTGAGCTACATTTTGGTGAAATAGGAAAGAGGAAGAACATGCAGGATAACAAGAGGGTCCTGGCAGCTTAGGCTGCCCTGTCCCTAATAATAGCCTACATGTCAGTGCGTTACGCATCACTTCACCCAAATGTAGGCTACCTGGTATATTTTGGGGTGTTGGTGTGTGATGGACTTGAGGCAACTCTGTCAGGTGTCGCTTTGGCCGGCTGAAGTTGATGTTTTTCAACTTTTGTGGCTCAGCCTTTTTTCGGGACATGTCCTTCCAACGATTTGGTTGGGACGTGCAGGCGACCTCCTCCTCGGTGCGTCCGCGCCCTGACAGTTCAACTTGGCACATGATGGCTGCAGCATGACTGCAACAAGAAGCGAGACTGGTGCGATGGATAAATCTATTAGCAAAAGTAGGCTAAGTGAAAGCATGAGCTCACAATATCTGCTGTGTGAGACTTACCCTGCCATGCATGTGCAGTTAGCAGTTAGGATGTACCCAAGATCCCTGTGCACGTACACCCAGGCATCGTAAGGTTTTGTCTTGAGTCCCTGTCTCTGGCTGGGCAGGACACCTGCTCTCAAAGCGCAAAACCCTGAACCCGTGTCATAAAACTTTACGTTTTGCACATGACCACAAAGTACATAATTGTAGGCATCTAAAGATTTATATGCACGCAAATTGTCCTTTGTGTACCCACTGAGCTTCTTTATGAGATAGCTGTATATGTCGGGCCATATGATAGCTGGCCATTTGGACATATCTGAAATCCATTCCTCACTTGGAATATTATATGGGTCTGGTAATTTCTCACCATTACTAAGAACCAATTTCTTCTTCTTCGGCTGTGCAGTCTGAGCTGCTTAGGCTGTTGATATAATTGGTCTGAGCCATCTCTGTCCCATACCTAGCTAATGAGTTACTAGCATTTTAGTGTAGGCTGTATATTTACAGTGACGTTTGGCGGTTATTTATTTATTTTTTTCAAAATTTTGGCAGGCCATAAAGTAGCCTTGTTGTTAATATTTTTACTTGATTTTTGACTTTGTTAGCGGTCACTAAGGTTACCACCATGCTCCTGATATTGACGACATCCCAAACAACCGTCACAACCTGGTAAGTTGAGTGAAATTCATGGACATTTCTGCAAGTGTTTTTCTTATTTGTGATGCAATAAAAGACAAAGAGTCTTTAATGTTATTTAATTTAAATGCATGTTTCTCTATCCGTACTTGAGGGTTATTGAAGATAGAAGAATATATATGTTTGATATTTAGATTTTCCCATCCTTTTATGCACCTTGGACCAAACCCACTGGGAACGCTTTAATTAGGGGTTTATTTCTTCATCTATTTGTCTCACCTGTGAAAGGACTTAAAAGGGTTTCAAAGGGGCTTTAAAAGATTTCTCTCTTTTTATCCAATTCAATTGAGAATCGTATTGTAACCAATGTTTCACTAACTTGGCTGTTCCAAATGACAATGATATATTTCTACAATTGGGAGTGCAAAGCTGCCTCTTTGCCTACAAGTTCATAGCTTCTTCCTCTGCCTTATATCTTGTCGGGTATATTAAGTGTTAATATCATTGATATGTATTATTAAATATTAAATTAAGGGGCTATCACCATCTTAATGGATTTATTATTTTCCCATTTTAAAAATCCCTCCCCAAAGCCAAATATTTACAACGTCTGCATGATAAAGAGTCATTCCAGCCTATCCAACATCTTTTTAGCGTTGATCCAAAAGGCAGCTATGGGTGAGTCTTCATTGCAGCTAGACCAGATAATATGTAATAAACGTTTAATATTGTCTGATGATGAGTGCCCTTTAACAAAGCCAACCTGGTCTGCTGGTGTGACATGTGGCGAAACACTTTCCATCCTTGTTGCAAGCACTTTAGTAAGCACTTGACTATCCACATTTATCAGTTATGGGTCTATAGCTACTCAGCTCAGTGGGTTTTTTGTTTCTCTTCAAAATCAATGCTAATAAAGCCTCATTAAAAGTGTCCCTAATGTGACTGCTTCTGTGTATACGCTACACCTGTCAGTACAGGCAGCAGTATATCGATATGTATTTTATAATATTCTACTGATACTTGTCCAGTCCCAGTGATTTACCTACTTTGAGATATAAACTTGCATCTCTACCTCCTTTTGCTTAGTCTTGTCTGGACAGTTTTGGGAGAAAAATTTAAGGTTTTTGTGATGATTAATGAGTTATGAAAAATCATGAAATACGTCATTAATTTGTCTAACACCGGCCACTATATCCAATTTTTTATTTTCCATAGTAAAGCTTGTGTCTTTTTGTTTCAACTGCCTTGCCAACAGTTTGCCTGCCTTTTCTCCACTTTCCTAAAAGTTACCTTCAACCTGAACATTGCATATTTTACTTTTTCACTGTAAGTGTCATTTTAATTAGAATTTCAGCTCACACACAGAGGAAGTCAGTATGATCGTCTGCTAATACCTTTTCCTGCTTCTTTACGTCGATTTTTTCTTGGGTCTCCATTTTCTTTTTACTTGAGTGATCTATATTTTTGCCTCTTACAAAGGCTTGTGAAGCCTCCCATACAGTGCCCAGTTTCTCTGGTGAACCTATGTTTGCCTCAAAGAAACATTTGAGATCTTCCCCTAATGAACTGGTTTGATCGTGTAGTAAAGAAGTAAAGACACATTTAGCCTCCACCTGTGTTTCTTCATCACATCTTTCCCAGTTGTCATGCCCAACTGCTCAGCAGCAGGATCTGTTACCACAACAGGCCCAGTTGTACAGTCCACCACCTCTTCTGTATGGTCATGTGTTAACAGAAAGTACTCTATTCACGAATGTGTTTTATGATTGTGCGAATAAAAGGTATGTTTTTTTTCTCTGGGATTCACAAGCCTCCAGATATCATCTAGGCCCAGATCCTTCATCAGCAGATGTTTGGCTTTTCTAGAATTTTAGCACATTACTAGTGGGTGAAGCTTTATGTAGAATCCCATTTTGTTCCTAATTGAAATCCCTTGCCATGATTAGATGTCCATCCAATATACCCCCAGTATTTTGTTTATTTTATAGAAAAATTATGGCTCTTCCTTTTTATATCGTATATACTGCACAAATTAATGTTAATTCCATTTATCTTGGCCTCCATACATATTATTCTGCCCTCATTATCTTTATGTTGCCTCATCATTACAGAGTTTATTTTTTTGTGTACATGTATCGCCATTCCACACTTTCTGCTGGAGTCAGAGCTATGAAATATCTGGCCAACTCAGTCTCTCTTAAATTGAATTAACTCAGAGTCAACCTGATTGGTCTCCTGTGTAAAGGCCACATCGGCTTGTTGAAATTTAAAATGAGCATTTTTTCAATTTTTACTGGGTTTTGCGATCAGTTTATTTATATGATAACTGATTAACCTTATCAACCTTATCAAGTTAGCTGTAGTCTGATATCTTGTATAATTTTAAATATAAGAAAAACAGAAACCCAAGACTTGAGATGAAGAAATGTTAAATAATGGATTTTATAAGTATAAGCATGATAAGTATAGTAAAACTATATAAATAAATGAGGTGATGATATTTCTGTTTACTTTAGAAATTTTTATACACTGTATGCTGTGATTCTGATCTGGGAAATATTAAAGACTGGTGGCTGTAGCTCAGCGGGTAGAGCAGGTTGGCTAGTGATCGGAAGTTCGCTGGTTCAAAAGCAGAATGTCGAAGTGTCCTTGAGCAGGAAACTGAACCCCAAATTTCTCCTGATGTGTAGTTGGCAACTTGCATGGTGGCCTCTGCCATCAGTGAGGGCCCTGTGATGACCTGGCGATTTGTCCAGGGAGTACCCTGCCCTCGTGCAGAGACAGCTGGGATTGGCTCCAGCAAAAAACCCAGCGACCCCATAAAAAGGGCTAAAGCGGTTACAAACAATGGATGGATGGATGGAAACATTAAAGACATTCATAGCCAGTCTGACAATTTTGTCTCTTTATTGAATCAGCACATAATATGTATATGTACGTATACATATTAACTATCATATATAGAATGAGTGATATTTTTTAAAAATTTAAATATTCAGAATCAGATTCTTTGAAGAAACTAATGGTGACTTAACAGTCATATATCATTCTGTCCTGTTACAATAATACCAAATGCAGACAGAGTGATATGTAAAAAAAAAATTAAGAATTTGATATTGGACTTGACACAGAAACCAAAACACATATCATCATTAATGAGGAAAAAACAACGTTCCGCTCTGCCATGAAAGAGTTATTAAAAAAAATATATATACAGAAAGTATAAGTATTTGGCATCATATAGTTCATGAAAACCATTAAAAGTTGTTAAATGAAATTTGGTGATGATTATGTTTGAATGATGTTTTTTGTGGTAATGTAAGAGCAGTTAAACCAGACCAGTCAAATTTGCCTGGGAACACCAAGGTAAGGGGTGAGAAACTAACATAAAACAAGGGTTAAAGAACACAAACATAAGTGATATAAGAAAAAAAAACCTTTGCATGTCACTTGTTGTCTTAAAGAACTTTGCATTGATCTTTTCAGTGCCAATACAATAACATTCATCTGTCACCCCAAGATAATTCAAACACAGATTAAATATAACTGGAAACATGTAGTATGTTCCTATTCCTAACATGTATATAGACTCAAAGTAGCAAAAACACTTAAAATTATTGCAATCTGTGCTAACGATGAGCAGGTTCTGCAGTGATTTAATCCGGTCTCCATATTGTAAATGTACTAGTGTCAAAATGTCTACATGTACTGAGAATATCTTTAGCCTTGTCATCTTGTGTCTGATTCTCTTCTGTTTTATATCAAATAATAGCAATCTAAATAATCTATGAAAGGGAGATGTATGTCTGTGCACTTGTAATGAATGTTGGGAACCTCACTTGATGTTGAATGTATTTTTCAGACTCTCTTCTGCCTTCTTGTATGTAATCATTTTCCAAGTTAATGGAATATCAGCAGGCTTTGCATTATATGCTTCTGCAAACTTGTCATTGAAGCTTGCCAGCACATATTTCCAGTAGTCTGATGCCTGAAGGCTTGCATCTGGGGCAATTTTCCAGTCTGGGTAAATTTCTGTGTAACGCTTGTAAGGGTGCCATTCATCATTTGTGGCATCACAGCGAAAACGCATGTCACTGATCACCGAAGAAGAGCAGATGTCATTGACAAGTTTTTCTGTTCCATCCCATCTGTATCTACCCAGAGCCTCTGGACGATGTAGTGAAGCATGATGCTCGGTATGTTCACTTCCTCCTGCTTCACAAGGTGCTTTGCAGAATGGACACTGTTTACCACAGCCAATCATTTGTAACAGAAGCTCCCTCTGAGGATTCACATGAAGAGATCTTAGTTTCATTTGGATGCTTGATTCTTTGAACCTCTTTCTAAGAGCTCGTTCCATGTCCTTCACACACTCAGTGAGCCAGTGAGCAAACTGTTCCTGGTCAGCATGGTTCAGGATCATGAAAGCACCAAGAGCATCCTGGGAAATGACCAGTTTATCACCAAGTTTCTGACAGACATTTTGAACAAATGTCTTCAGGTTGGCACTCGTTTCTGTTTTAGCTTTGTTGATAGCATTATTTATGCTGTTGATTCTTGATTGGAGATGTTGATCTTCAAACTCAGACATTGCAGGCCCTTTTGAGAAATGTTTCAAGATACAATCAAGAACCCATTTGTTGGCATACTCCTCATATGAGCAAATGTAGCTCTGATACTTTCCAAAGTCCTGCTTTGAGAGTAAATCCAGTAAAATTGAATACTGGAAGTACATCCGTGTGCTGAACTCAAACTTTGTCTTCATTTCACCAATGATATCAGGACCCAAGGAGCGGTTGACAAAGTCTTCCACTGCAGGCCTCAAACAGCGTTCTGTGAATTCTTCTGCTTTCTTCTGGCACTGGTCTCGTTTATGGAACACATCTTTAAAACCAGCACGAAACTTATCTTTGTTTTGATTCAGACATCTGTATGGATCATTCTCACGCAGGAAATCTTCATGCATTTTCTGAAACTGTCTGGCTGCAAATCCACAGATGTGCTGTTTGAGAGGAACTTCAAACTGGTTCTCTATCTTCCCGTTCTGACTGTTTTGCAGCTTCTCATCAATTTTGTGTAGGATCTCCTGGATGTAAGTGTCGTGATAATTGCTTTTTCTTTTAACTTTGTCAGTCACAAAGTCTCTGCAGTCCATGATGATACGGTCAGCTATCTTTTGTAAAGCCATTACGTGATCTTCAGCATTAAAGAATTTAATGTTAATTTGATGTTTCAAATTATTGAACAATCCTTCCACACTATGTTGGAAAGGCCCCTGTCCACAATCTTGCAGCCTTTTTTGACTCAACAGGTCACATACATGACTCCCCTTATGGGAGAGATTTGTTCTCAGGTAGTGGGACACATTTGTTGTGACATCCCCGACCTTTGGCTTGGAAAAAGATACCTCATTCACTGCTTTATTCCACATCTCATCAAATTCTTTGTCCAGCTCCTTGTCTGTCATCTTGACCTTTTGTTTCCGACATTTTTCAATCAATGCACATACTTTGTCCTCTATCTGTTTTGTGTGATTCTCCTTGATTCTGTCAATTTCTGTCATTCCCTCTCTGATGTCCGCTGCTGCTGTGAGCTGATTGAACACAGAGTTCTCCATTTCTCGTCGAAGGCTCTTTGCACTGTTTGCAAAGTCTTCTCTGTATCCTTCAACTAGATAGACATGGCCGTCTGTTTGTTTGAAGTACTCTGCCAGATTTTCAAGAAGCTTTGTCTCCCATTTGGACAACACCACAGAAGCTTTACTTTTCAAATAAATGAGAAGAGCTGACATATTAGACATCTCAGATTTTCCAGCAACTGTGCCAAAGTTGGAAATTCTTGTGTCAGCTTCTGTAACCCACTTGTACATCTCTTTTTTGAATTCCCATTCCCATTTGTTGAATTCTGTGCACAGCTTCATGTATGCATCAGCCACCAGGCTGTTTCTGAAGCTGAAGATGAAGTTTTCATGCTTCACTGCATTCCACAGGCTTTTCACCCACTCAGTAAACTCCAAGATGTTATTAGCAGACAACTCACAACTTCCTAACACTTGGATAATGTTTTTCTTGAGCTCATAAACAGCCTCACTGTACCCTGCATTGACTGGTGCCATTGGTGGGTTTCCATTCCAGAGACCAGGAACGTACCAGTTCCCAGTGTCTGGACTGTACTCCATCACATCAGTGAAGCTCTTGTTCTCCTCTTTCTTTTCCATTTTGGCTGCTGCCTGCGTCATCTCATTTAACTGTTGCAAGAGCAGTTTCCTGTCTCGTAAGTTATTGTCATGAGCTGAAACATCTGACACATTCTGGTGAACAAACTGACATTTGGGTTTTTTGCCCACCTCTTTCATCCTGAGAAAAGCGTGCACCACTATTTGTAGGATGTCTTTCATTTCTGCTGAGTTCTCCATTGCAATATTGATAATGGTGATATCACTCAGCCCCACAACAAGTGTTGCAAGCTCATTGTCGTGCTCATAGCTGTTGTCCAGTTGTGCGAGTTCTGGTGACTTTAAGCCCTCAGTGTCAATGATCACAATATAGTCACATTTGAGAAGTTTTTTAACATCATCATTGACTCTGATGAGCAACATGAAGGCACCTCGAGTGCATCGACCACTGCTGACTGCAAACTGCACTCCAAACATGGTGTTGAGGAGAGTGGACTTCCCTGTGCTCTGAACTCCAAGAACTGTGACTACCAGTATCTTGTTCTTAGGAGACACCAGGTGATTGAGCTGAGAGAGAACATCACTTACCCATCTGAGAGGTATGTTGGATGCATCTCCATCTACAAGCTCAAGGGGAAATCCATCAAGCATCAATCCTGCACATAGCTTAGGCAGATGCTGTAACTGTTGACGTGATGGGTCAGTTTCTGGAAGGGAAAGTGAAGCTTCATAGATCTGACCCATTTCACGGAAGAAGTGTTCAGTCCCCAGTGAGCTGTTGGAAAGCTGTTTGTCAATCTCTCTGATTTCTTCTTTGTTCTCAGCATTCTGGTATTTCGTTTTGTACTGCTCCCTGAGGTCAGAAAGTTTTTCTCGTGACAGGTTATCAAGATTCATTCGCAGCCATTTCAGGAAATAGGATCTCTCTGTTCCTGGGCTTGATATAGCTTGGATGAAATATATCATTGCAGTTGACATGTTATGAGAATTCTGCTTTTTCCGAAGTTTTTCTTTCTGTACCTGAAGATCACTTTTGTACTTTTCTATGTTTTCAGACCCAACTTTTCGAAACCGAAACTCTTCTTTCTCTAAGTCTGTCAGTTCCTTCCATATTTGGCCTTGCAGGGGTAGTTCAGTTCCTTTGTATTTCATAATATCTTGGATTTTTTTAGTGATGTTGTCTGCATTTTTCTTGCCATTCTGGCATTTTGGACAGTCTTCATCAACCCAGATTCCCAGTTCATGGGCAATGCCAGCCATCTTCTCGATTCCCATCTTCCTCTTTGAGTTCTGAACGACATTGGTGACTGTTTTTTGCAAATTCTTTACAAAATCTGCATCATTCATGTGCTTAGTCTTCAAAAGAATTTTCCTTGGTGTCAAGCCCATCTTTGTAGCGACCTTTTTTAGATCATCCTTACTGAAGTGATTGCTTTGATGGTTGCCCACCAAAAAGATCTCTGCCTTGTGTTGCATTTTCATGAGCAGCTCACAGTCAGAGTTCAGACTGTCAAAGAACACAAAAACTGCTGCAGATGTCTGACACAAAAAAGAAAACTGTGTTTCAAATAAAGCAATGTCCCCACGAAGGTTAGCTACAGCTACTGGCTCACTGAAAATGTCCATGTTTTTGTTCCCACAAGGAAGGTACCAAGAAATCTCAGCCAATCCATTGGATATTCTCCTTGGACTGTCACCACACTCCATATCACGGTGAACAAAGGTGTCATGGTACTGCTGAGAATTGCTCAGAAGCTTATTGAGGATCTCTGACTTGGACAAGGAGCACTCACCCAGTTTCACAAAAGATATCATTGGGAGTTCAGAGACAACAATTCTGTCTTCAATAAAGCCCTTGGATTCTGAAAGTGACTGAGGTCTGTGCTTTTTAACAATGTCTCTCATGGCCCAAAGCATGAGTGTGCACTGATTTGTGTCACAATCAGGGAGCAGCAGAGGCACAGAAAACTGACACATGGACATTTTGAGAGCCATTTCCTGCTGTACAAAACCATCAGAGCACAGAAAGAGAGCTGTGATTATGTCAAGGGGGTTCAATATATCATCTGAATCTTCACTGTCAAACAGATCATCAAAATCTGACTCTGTATTTTTTGATGCACCATCACATGCTGAATCAGGAGTACATTTCACATTCCTAGCTGTCACATTAACCATCATCAGTTTCTTTAGAAAATACCATGAAAGATCTGAGTTACACTTGACAGGTTCATCAGTAATGGTCTTCTCATCAATCTGAAGTATTGTGCTCAGCGACAGCTTCTCTTTGTAGAGCCGTTCCAACCCCAGATCCTCCAAAAAGCTCTTCATTTGTGTCTCTGTGGATATAACGATGTTTGTTATTTCGAACCAGTCACAGGTGTATTAATTTAACATGCACAATTATGTATCCTGTCTTTGAATTCAAGCTGAGGTTAGCTACAAACCTTCAGAATCTATTACTGCTCCAAGATTAGGTTTAATATACTGTTTGCTGTACACATGCCCACACGATTAAATTACTACCAAGAAATAATACAGAATGGTTGAAATTTAATTAATGAGTTGTTTTCATAGTTTCTTTTTCTACAACATATATTAACAGTTGCTGGGCTTTATTTGTAAGATATAAAGACCTCTGAACAACTAGCTCCATTTTAAAAAGTGAAAAAAAAGTCAAGAAGTCCAGGCAGTGCATGTAAAAGCTGATTCACCAAATGTCTTCAAAAAACTTCTTAAAACTCATCGTCTAGCATTTCGTACAACTGAACTGTAATTATTCTTTGCACTTATCTGTACATGTATGTTCCTTTTTATTTATCTTGTTTACTTTTATGTTTGTTTTCAATTATGTGTTTACTTATGTTTACTGTACCCTGTACAGCACTTTGCATACTTTGTCTGAAAAAAAGTGCTATATAAATAGAGGGATAATGCCCGAGGAGGTGTCCTTTCTCAGGAATTTATGGGAGGATGTGGAGAAGAACCAAATTCCTGATTATGGACACAATTAAGGGCATTGTCCCAATTATACCATGGTCATTTGCCGAAGGAAAAAAAAAATTTAAACAATGTTTTTTACTCAAATTATGAAGTTTTGCAACACCTGATGAATAGCTGAACAAATCTGTATACAATAAAGACATTGTTCACTACTCCAGTAAAAAGGTCATAATTTATATTCCACTCAGCAACACAAGATAAGTTATTCAGCTCAGCTCATCGAAAAGCTAATGTTGTGCTAGCAAGTATCAAAGTCAATAACACCCCTATTAGCAAAAAGTAGTATACTTGAAGTTCATTTTATTAAGTATGCTTGAGTATAAGTATAGCAAGTATACTATGGACCACGTACTAGAAAGTATACTAATTTAATACTTCTTCGGACTAAATTGGAACATTTTAAGTTTATAAAAGTATACTTCAAGTATACTTTATAAGGTCATTTTAAGTTTACAGAAGTACACTTTCAAGTATACAAGTACACTCATCTATACACTACTAGTGTACTAAGTATATACTTCTAGTCCACATTTTAGTTTATTAACATGTAAGTTTATAACACTGGTAATACCTCAATGCAAATGCATGTAATGAAAAACATTTTTACTTTGTTAACTTAAATGTAAGCATAAGTCAATGGCTTTACCTTAATCTGCACTTTTAACAAGATAGATTTAATATTAGTACCTTTACTTTGGGGAATTTCTGGCCAGAGATTTGCCAATTATTTCCACATACATCAACAACTTAACCGACGGGAAGTCTCTCCTGGAAAACACCCCTTCACTCACGGTGCCAACATTTTTATCATTTTTGTTAACTCGACACAATTTAACCACAGAACAAGGATGTGAATTAACCCACAACCGTCTTACACATCATCTTATTCACAACCACATTCACGAACCATAATTACACCAATAAAAACAGAATACCCAAGAGTCTTTGCACCACAGTCCACAGGAGGCATTACAGTATACCAAAGTACAAGTATAAGCTTTAATATTAAAGTATAAGTGTAAGTCTAAGTATTAATGTACTTAGTCTTAGACTATTCTTTATACTTTTCAGTATAAGCCAAGTATACTTCACTATACTTTTCTTAAGTATATAAAATATAGTATACAAAAAGTACACTTCAAATATAAAATAAGTATACTTGTAGTACACTTGAATAAACTGCTTTTTGCTAAGGGACTGCATACAGTAGACAAACAGTTGATTTAACTAACCAGCCACATCACTGTCCCTAAATCAGTAAAAATGTTCAGGAACAAATGACTGGCAGGCTGTGCCAGTAAGCTTAGAGGGACAGTGTATCAGGGCTGACATAGGGAGTAAACACACAAAAAGTCAATTTTAACCAGCTTGTATGTGTTATCTATCACTTATTACATACAGTTTTGCCAGTGGACACTTAATAATTTACCACAGCCCTGAGTGTAGGCTACTTATTGCTGCTTTTGTGTTACAAATGCCACCCTGTGGTGTTCTAATGTCATGGTGTCTGCAGCCAGCTGATGCCAATGCCACTCTCTGGAGATACAGGATATAGCACGTTAATTTAGAACGATGACCAAGGTCAGTTTCACTGCAGTGTTTCCCACACAATAATTTATTAATGGTGGTCCACCACAATATCAACATTGGCCACCACATATTGATTTTCTATTTTTGGAGCTGCTTGTGAACGGTGCACCATGCAAGTTTGCTATATCGGAAGTTAGCTGACTCGGTTGGCGGAAGTCTCAAGTGTGCATGCTCTATGACACCCCAGCCTGACAGTTACCGTCACAATTAAAGTCTGATTCTGTGGGAAACATTGCACTGAAACTGCCTGAAAAGTTCCACAGGTGTCCCCATATCATAAGTCAATTTACACTCTCCAGCCAATCAGAATCGAGTATTCACTCAGACTATGGCATGTGTTTATCTTTCACTTTGAGAAACTTTCCTTGCTTCTTTATCAGGCTGTTTCCACATTGTGCAGTGTAATTCTTGCTCAATCATCAAGTGAAGTCCAGAGTTTTTACATTTAAAAAAATCAGGAGAGCTGCAGAAAAGAAATGCTGTTGGTCTGTCTCTCTCCAGAGGAGTTGACTTTTGATAATTTCTGCCACAGTCGTAGCTGCAAAGCCTCATTCAACAGAGAGGCTGAGTGCCTTAAGAATAATAAATTAAATATACTGTATATGGGCTGAAATATGTGCCACTAGAAACTGAATTTGAATCATCAATATTTGAATTTGAATGGATAAACTTGAATAACTGCATTAAAAAACTGAATTTGAATTACATAATTTGAATTTGTATTGTTAAATTTGAATCATTGCATTGAAAAACTGAATCTGAATATTATATTTTGAAATTGAATTTTGTAGTTTGGAAAATTCAGCTCTATATATTTTTACACTCAGTTCTCACAATTCAAATTCGGTTCTTGCAATTCAATTTCAATTTACTGTGACTGACTTCCAGGTAGTTGAGGAAGAGCAATCGAGCGCAGATAACTAGGACTCCTCTTCGGCCAATCAGCACCTACGTAATTTACCTTGACAGGTTGCTGGCTGGTTGCCGCCCGCCATGAAATGGAGGAAGAAGTATGTTAGCAGTGTCCAGCTGTGCTTCTTTATGAATTTACTTGTAAGTTAATTATTATATAGTTGCATTAATTAGCCTGGTTGGCACCATGGGCAAACAACAACTAGTTATGCATTTCGACTCTTAATTGCTGTCTATAAATGGAATGTATTTAATATTTATCCATTCATGGATTTTATGTAGCGATTTGGACATAAGGTTGATTCAATGTCAATCCACAGTTGTTGGATTTATAGCTTAAAAGTTCTTTAATTTAACAGAAGCACGATTTTTACCTGCTTTAACTCTGTTTTTGTAAATATCTGATGCAGTTATGTTCACTCGGTACATTTTAACTGACTTTTTCTTGAAATATTTTTACAAAATTATCTACATTACTTGATTATGTTTTTTCTTTAATTTCACAGTATAGAGAAATGCTCTTTCCACTACGGCTCACTGCTTAGTTTCTTATGACTATGTTTTTCTCTGACTTACTTGCATGTGCAGAATTGCGTGTCTTCATGCAGTCTGTGTCCATGGTCTCTTGCAGAACTTCTCCCTCTCTGCTTTTGGTCACACAGTTGCTCTAGCTGCATCCAAATACAGAGACACTTGCCTCACGCTGACATGATAAGACTGTTGTCGTCAAGGGGGGCGAGGCACTGTTGAGAAAATAAACAAAAATGATACTGATTAAAAAAAAAATGGTTACATTAAACTACTTTAAGAATACATTTCATTTGGTACATTTCTGCTGAACAGTAGATTGCATAAAGCTGAGCTTGATCAGTTGCTGTCTGTTGACAGTCACCCTTGCTGTCATTGAACATGGTGCCGATGGAGTGTCACAGTGAAGCTCAACACATGAATCTCACAATCACTGAATATCACTGACTCCCTTGAAAATTGATAAAAAATATAAATGTAATATATACACATCATCTCATTGTCTCATCTGTTATAAAACAGAAGTACCATTTTAATTTACAAATATGTCGAAGCTGTACAAACAAGTTCTTTACCTCAGCTGTGGGTAAAGTGTCGGTCATCCGTTGGTTGCTCCAGATTATTCAAACTGTTTCTCACTGAAAGAAACAAGATACAATATTTCTATAAATACAACATAACCTTTAAAATACCATGCAGCCTACTTAACTGCATTGTCTTAATCACAGCCAGTCTTCATATACAAGTCTGAGTTTGAAAATGTATCACCTTGGTGATTAGATATGTGTCTTCCTTCATGAAAAGACCCCTCCCCTCTTCCATCACTTGACTTATTCTTGCAAATACAGACACATCCTACAAAAAAAATTTGGTTAATCATACATGGGCATAAATCAGCAACATTAAACTGCAAAAAGCCTTTTGTTCTGTGCAGACGTTATAGTTTATGGTATCATGGGAAGATTTAGCATTCCAGGTCCTCCATCAACCTGCAGCACTGTTGGAAATGCCCCCACTGTCAAGCAATGTTGTCAGTGCATAATACAAAATGTTCCCCTTCGAGACTACGGAACATTTTTGAACTCTAACAAAGGTATGACAGGCAAAAAAAAAAAAAGGCTACAGGTCCAGATTTCAGTTTCTGATTTAGCTGTGTATGCTCTCAGGAAGAGCACCTGTTCAAAGTACTTTGCATGCATTTTTATGTGGTTCACAGCACCAGACTGAACATCATTGGTTTAAAAGTGTGATGGAGGTGACCACTATCTCTCTATAAAAGCAAGGAATCTCTGTCTGTCTGTGTGTGTGTGTGTGTGTGTGTGTGTGTGTGTGTGTGTGTGTGTGTGTGTGTATTAAATATCTCTGCGGATCAGGATCAGACTGACCTGAGAGTTTCAACATAGCTGCTGCTTGGTTCAATGGTGTGCCATGCGGATTTGTTTGGATTACAATGATACCGTTAATGAATTATTTCATAAATGCTTTACACATTCAGCAAGCATTGTCCACCGGAGCCCCCACAGTGACATGCGTATTACAGCCAGTCACGGCAGAGCTCAAACCTACGACACACATTAAGAAAGAAGCGAATGTATACCTGCGGCAGCGCGAGCTGGACCGGGAGTTAGCCGGCGGTTCGGTCCCGTTCTGTTCTGTGCATCTAAACTGACTGTTGTGGATTAATGAGACTAAACGAGACCGGACCGAGTCTGTTCGGGTCTGAGGAGAGTGGATTTATACCTGCAGCTGCGCGCGCTGGACCGGGATTTTACCGGTGGTTCGGTCACGTTCTGTTCTGTGCATCTAAACTTACTGTTGTGGAGTAATGAGACTAAACGAGACCGGACCGGTCTGTTCGGGTCTGAGGAGATGCAGAGACGCGCGGACAACAAAGTGGAATCGTAATCAGTGGATGTTCGTGTGTAGCTAGCTGCTAGCCCAACTCCCGAGCTGAGGGACCGGACGCACCGACCTGTCCAAAACCGGACTTGGGGTAAATAATGTCCGCCACGCTTTTTCGCGAACATTGCCGTCACGTTTGCTTTGTGTCTGGTGCAGAAGAAACGGTAAAAAAGGGCTTTTGTCACGAAAGTGTTCAAGCAGCAAGTTCGGTTGTTGAGGAACAGGAAGTTGTGGGAGGGACTTCGGCGGATGAGTGACAGGCAACGACTGTCAGCGTACAGACAGCGATATTGAGAGTTGAGAGATTTGTGACATTGAGCGTGTTTGGAGTGTATAGTTAGTGTGTTATGTAGTGTTCAGTTTAGTGTGTAGTGGAGTCGTTTTTTTGTTTAATGAGTCAAAACAGGAGAAGCTGAATGTGAAGCAGGCAGTGCAGCTCTCCATTCAGCTGGAAGAAGCTCAGGCAGACCTGAGCATTGCCTGCATTTAAATGTAAATAGTTACACAGAACTTTGTACATTTTTATAATGTATGCACTTATTCAGCAAACAACAATTTATATTTGCATTATAAGTAATAAAAAATGGTGGTTTTCACAGTAAAAAAAATCAAACTTTTTCTACTCGGATTTTATGTTTTTTTTTGTGATTTTAGGTCTATTGTGTTAATACAGTATGTCAAAATGAAAAAATAACTGTACAGTCACACGTGAGGTTGTGCTGAAAATAATCGGCCAATTATTCCCTGGAATATCGGATTTCACAACAAACCTAAATATCCCTGCCTCTCCACCTTCAGACACAGTCTCATTTGGCCATCCATGAAAATGCTTCTTAGCCTTCCAATTTTCTATAGGAACACATATTTCCTACGGGCACTGCACTAGTATTGACAATGAGAAACATGCAGTGCAACAAAAATCACCTGAGTCAGCAAAACCAGTGAGATTGCGCTGGACTACTGCTGTATGTCTGTTTGTGTCTAAGTTCACTGATATGAGGGAAACAAAGAAACTGTAAAATTCCTTGTGTGTGTTCACATCCATGGACGATAAGACGGGTTCTGACAGAATACAAAGTTTAGGCTGTTTGTGCAAAGGAGATACAAATTCTAAATGCAGATGCTTTTCACAGATATTAACCCCATAGCACAGAATAATGTAGGGTTGAATAATGGCCAGAAACGTCTCTCTGCAGAACAATATGCTGTCAGAGCAGTTGAACATTGCTTTTTTGGATAAAACTGCATGAGTTACGGCCAAAAATGTGTTTTGTGAGGTCACAATGACCTTTGACCCCCAAAACCTGATCAGTTAATCTTTGATTCAAGTGGACATTTGTGCCAAATTTGAAAAAGTCCCTCGGAGCTTTCCTGAAATGTAACGATAGTTGTTCATCAGAGAGGGTCAGACAATTATGATAACGCTTTCTTTTCTATCTCTGAAAATAATGTCATGTGTTGTACAGTCTGGGCCTGGTAGTATGGCACTGTGTATATTATTCATAGTCTGAAGCAGGGGTCGTAACATCCCTCAATATCACGTCATTAATATTTAAATAGTCCTACAAAAACAATCTGCAGTGAAAAAAACTTGAAAATCATACAAATAAATCCATTAAATTGTGGTTGAGTTTGCTGAGATTGTTTTGATAGTATTTTCAAATTTGCCTATGTAGGAATTCATGGGATATATACTTAGCTATCGTTTTAAAAGAAAATGATAAAAAGTGTGAAGAGGGTCAAACTCTGACACTGACAGCAGGGGACGGAAAGACAGTTGAGGCCAGTGGTATTCATTTAAAATTCAGAAAGGTCCAGATAGAATATAAAAATGTCCATTAGCAAAGTTCCAGAACATCATAACCCGATTAGATTGGTTGAGTAGCTGGAAATGATTTACAACACGTGCAATTGGTCTGTTAGTGTTGCGGGGCCCGCTAAAACTGTGCCGTAAATACTGGAAAAGCTGCGCCAGTCAAAACAGAAATGCTTCGTCAAAATGTAATAATTCTCAATATTTTATCATTATATCATTATTAGAGGTGCTGGTCCGTATAGGACGGCATCTGGGTCCGGACCTGGTCCACCTATCAGTAACCTCTGGTCTGGGCTATGGAGAGAGAGCTCTCCCGAAATTCAGACTAAAACGAGGCAGAAAATCTTTAAGAAGTTATTTTTTTCTCTTCAGGAAACTGTTTTCAATACAAAACTGTAGCCTAACTACCAGTGTGGCGGATTGTGTACTAGAGAAAGCGACACACATAATGTATGTGGGAGCAGCTGATGTCAAACTAACGATTTAGCGTTAACTACACACAGAGACACTCTCTCTGTTCAGCTGTTACCGTGTCAACCACAGGTTAATACAACACATCAAAACCACATTTATCTGTAACAGGATCCTCAGTGACACTGTGCACATTCAGAGCACTAACAATGTGTTGATCAACAGACAGTGACTCTTCATAACGCGTTGCAGTCTTCAGAGCTGATCGTACAAAACAAATCAGTCATAACACTGAGGCTGACCCTACAGTAGGGTACTAATATCTACATAATAATAGTGTGCTCACATCCTCCCATCAGACACATGGCAGAAAAATCACTGCAAACAAACATGTATAAACCCACCTTAGCAGAAGAGATGGGCCAGTGGAGAAATTCTCTTCTTGTTTCAGGAGTTTCTTCTTTTCAGCTTTTCATTGTAAAAATGTGTCCTGCAGGTGGAGCACCGCACTTCCCCGAACATCCTGGAGCAGTCCTGTAGTGCAGTTTTCTTTTTATAGGGATAGTGAAGACACTTTCACTTTTGGTTTACATAAATAGCTAGATGATCACGTGCTTTCCCAGAAAAGAAGATTCAGTTTTCAGGAATTGTCCCCATAAGACCTGCTGCGACCTTTCTCACATGATACATTACACAGTACAAAGTTGTGTTCCCTGCTGTGATGCAGAATTCAGACAGTTCATTAATTGGTTTGAAATACACAATGTTTATTAGATTCACATATTTTCCTGATGAGGTCAGGTATAAAAGGACCTCTGCCTGGCTGCTCCTGTCAGAGGTTTTGTAGGCCCACTGGAAGGGAAATGTGCACAATGTAAAACACAAAACAACTGACTTGGTTGTGCTGCAGGTGGATAAATGCTGAGGAACAGATGATGGACAGCAGCACAACAACAGGTGCGCACTGTGGAAATGAGACTCTGGGAAGAGAGTGGAAAGACTCACAGCCTTGAATGTAGAAATCAAAAGGGAGGATGAACTGATCTCTAGTAAGTAAGGAAATTAAAAGGGAATTAAGTGCTTTTTTGTGACAGCAAAAGACAACAGGTGCAGTATTTAGAGATCCTGTGTCAGGTCAGTGGTGAATGTAAGTACATGGTTAACAGGGACGTGCACATGATTATAGAGGGGCAGGGGCTCAAAGTCAGAAAAGGGCAGTATGTGCACGCACAAAACATTTTTCGGGCCTTAATTACACAATATGTAGATTGATTCATGTAAAATTCATAAACAAAGTACTTATAGAAAGCTAACTACTTAGCTGTGTATCCTGTGTAGCTGTGAGTGATATACAACTAATATTTCATTTGTGTCAACAAATGAGGTTTGGAAGACATGCAATTCAGCTGCGGTTCAATAAAACACTGGTGTATTATTAGGCTATTTATCGGAGGGCAAGTGCAAACTAGAAATACAGGCTACACATCTAAAAATGTGACAAAACCAAATGACTACTGTGAGTGTTAGTGGGAACAGCAATGATTACAACAGCAAAGTCACAGTAAACTCAATATCTGGAAGAAGTTTAAGATTTGTGGCAGATAAACAGCCGACACAGACAGCTGTCAGATTATTCTTGACTCTGGTTAACAAGCAGTTAGCTTAACAAGCACAAATGGACGCTCCTCAGAAATATGACTCATATTTAAGCACGTTGAATACGTGGAAGGCGACTTGTTAGCCCCCACAAGAAAGTTATGTTAATGGTTTATAACTCACAAAGGTTCAAGTCACTGTCACGTCTCATCTATGTTCGTCGTGGAGTTCTGGTGAGGCAACGGCTTCTTTTTCTCTTTGTCTTCAAAATAAGAGACACCATATTACTACAAAATGCGTATGGTACATAACCGTGGCGCTTTTACGCCGCCGTTTTTGACGTCCCTTTGCACAACAGGAATTTATTTATTCATTTAAAAAAAAAACACACACACAAAGGGCACGTTTTAATACGAGGCAAAAGGGGCAGGAGTGAGTAATGTATACATGTCAGAGTAAGTGAAATTTGAATTCTTTTAAAAATGTAAATATTCAGAATCAGATACTTCACAGAAACATAAACAAAGAGATTCTAAATTCACATTTAGGAAAATAATGTATTAAATGCTGTTTAAAACATGACAAATAAATCTATCTTGTAGCTTGTATTAGATAAGGAACCACTACAGACTAACCGTGACATGTGAAAGCTACATGTTGACTGAATGATCGTTTAACACAGTGAAATAGTTTGCATCAGATACTTCCCATACCATGTCGTTTTTTTTATTTCTAATAATTAATACACATGCAAACTTAGTGATGTATACAGAGAAAGTAACTATTTGATATCAGATACATCACAGAAACAAAAACGTAAATCACCCTTTATAACAAAAACTATGACAATACCATATAAGGACTGAGTGACTTCGTATTTGACATCAGATAATTCACAAAAAATAAACAATAAAAGTATACATATCAGATATTTGAAAAAAGAACATTTTGCTTCTTTCATTTTGTTGTCTTGCCTTTCACACAAAGATAATAAATCATGACTCAGATAAAACTGGAAATGTTTTATATGTTTTTAACTATTACATAAACTACAATTACACAAAAAGCTCCTAAAATATTGATGAGGTCAACCTTAACAGACAGTGAAAGCAGATTGTTATTATCCTCATTGTCTTTTGAAACCTCAGTGAAAGATGAGCACTATTTGCAATGACTTCCTCTTATGTCCACATTGTAAGCCATTGTGCATAGGGATGGGTGGAACAGTCCTGCAGTGCAGTGGTCTTTTTATAGGGATGGGTGGAGACACTTTCACTTTTGGTTTACATAAACTGTTGGGTGATCATGTGCTTTCTCAGAAATGAAGATTCAATTTACAGGAATTGTCCCCGTAAGACCTGCTGCGACCTTTCTCACCACATGGCATCTTACACAGTGCAAAGTTGTGTTCCCTGCTGTGATGCAGAATTCAGACAGTTCATTAATTAGTTTGAAATACACAATGTTTGTTAGATTCACACATTTTCCTGATGAGGTCAGGTATTAAAGGAACTCTGCCTGGCTGCTCCTGTCAGAGGTTTTGTAGGACCGGACTGGAAGGGAAATGTGCACAATGTAAAACACAAAACAACTGACTTGGTTGTGCTGCAGGTGGATAAATGCTGAGGAACAGATGATGGACAGCAGCACAACAACAGGTGCGCACTGTGGAAATGAGACTCTGGGAAGAGAGTGGAAAGACTCACATCCTTAAATGTAGAAATCAAAAGGGAGGATGAACTGATCTTTAGTAAATAAGGACACTAAAAGGCATGGCCATCTTTCTACCCACAGTGTTTTTCAATGTTTGTCATGCTATGGATTATCTGAAATCAGATCCATGTGAACCGTTTTGTACTCACTCCTGAAGGTAAGGGGGCAGTGAGGGCTTGTGAAGTAAACCTCACCACAACACAGCTACAATGACACCACTGGAGGTGAGAACAGAAACAAAGGTATTTAGTTTGCTCTGTTCTTTGTCCTTGTCTGTTTTATAAGATAACACTGGAGGGCGCTATTATGACAGATTCACTGCAGTCTGCCCACTCTGAGGAAAATGGATGTGTGAAGAAAAATACCAAACTGGGTGGCAGGACAGAGACGGACACAACATCTGGAAGAGGATAAAAACTGTACATTTTTAAGTGTAGGAATCAAACAGACAGAATATGTCTAAATATTAAGTTTCTTTATTTTTGTTTGTTTTGAGAGAATGAATGAAATGCTTTTTTTGTGACAACAAAAGACAACAGGTGCAGTATTTAGAGATCCTGTGTCAGGTCAGTGGTGAATGGAAGTACATGGTTAACATCCCACAGTGGCAAACATACATGAAGACAGTGACACACTCAACATAAACCTTCAGCTTGGTCTCTATTGCAAAAACGCACCTGTTGTCTTGTTTTTACATTCTTTGTTGAATTCAGAAACCCAAGACTTAAGATGAAGAAAAATGTTAAATAATGGATTTTAAAAAAGAGGATTATTTAAAAAAAAAAGTATAGTAAAACTATATAAATAAATGAGGTGATGATATTTCTGTTAACTTTAGAAGTTATTATACACTGTATGCTATGATTCTGATCTGGGAAACATTAAAGACATTCATAGCCACTCTGACAATTTTGTCTCTTTATTGAATCAGTTGCCAGAAGTTATGCATGTATATTGACAATAGACCACAACCATACAAATTATCCTTTAAGTCCTTTAAAAATGGAATCAGATACTTAAACGAAAACGAAAAAAAGACACTAAATTCTGAGTATAAAAAAGATTTCATATACTTCTTTTTATTAAAACAAACTTTGTTTCATGTTAATATGTTGACAATATAAATTAAAATATGAATTATCTTTAAATGATTTTAAAATGTCAATATTTTGCATCAGATACATTACAAAAACAAAACTGAATGAACTCTGAGAAAACATTAACATGACTTCCATTTTTAGCAATACCACATACAGAGTGAGCGATCCATAAAATACAGGTAAATATCCAACATTGCGTACATCACAGAGAGACACAAACAACTTAATTTAATACATAATTTGAATATAAAGAAAACAAACTTTTTCTGTCTCTTTGTTGCCTTGATTCTCTTTGTTGTACCTATCCGTCACCCTGTTACACTCTTTCATATTTAGAATCAGTCAACTCAGAGGAGTGAGTGGATTCAAAGATCTGGAGGGCTAAGTGTGTACATCTTTTCAGTGACAATATCATGGCGCTCATCTGACGCACAAAATCATAAATTC
The DNA here is from genome assembly GCA_903131615.1 of Diplodus sargus. NCBI lineage: Eukaryota > Metazoa > Chordata > Actinopteri > Spariformes > Sparidae > Diplodus > Diplodus sargus. The sequence continues at coordinate 13,564 of CAEMYA010001689.1, read as the reverse complement.
CGACTCAAATATAATCTACTGGACTAGTACAGTGACTAAAAGTATAAAAAAAAACATGTAAATATGTCCTGCTCAACATAAACATTGAGTTATAGCAGATAAGCCCTAAATGCAGTGATTTCTTATCTCCCTATTGCAAGTCATAGTAGTAAAAGATCTCTATGCTGATAATAACTTCAACCTTGACATCGTATATACATGTTACTATTTGTGATTCTCTTTGATATCGTAAAAAAAAATTTGAAAAAAACGTCAAAATATCCATGTGAGGAGAATGAATTAATGAATGGATGAATGAATGTGAGAAGGATGCACCTGTGTAACCTCAAAGCCTGGAGACCCTCATTTGATGTTGAATGACTCCTTTAAGCTTGCTTCTGCTTGCTCACATGTTATGTTTTTCCATGTTTCTGGAATATCAGCGGGCTTTGCATTGTATTCTTTTGCAAACTGCTCGTTAAATGTTCGCATTACATACTTCCAGTAGTCTGATGCCTGGAGACTTGCATCTGGTGGGATTTTCCAGTCAGGGAAAATTTCTTTGTAACGTTTGTAAGGGTGAGCTGTGTAGTTTGTAGCATCACATAGAAAATCAGTATCAGTGACCACAAGAGAAGAACATATGTCAGGGACAAGTGTGTCAAAGAGGAAAAGTCTGTATTTACCCAGACCCTGTGGCCGATGTAGTGATGTCCAGTGTTCTGTATGCTCTTTTCCTCCTGCCTCACAAGGTGCTTTGCAGAATGGACACTGTTTTCCACAGCCAATCACTTTGGTGAAAAGCTCGTTCTGAGGCTTCACATGAAGAGCTTTTAGCTTCATCTGAAAGCTTGTTTCTTTGAACTTTTTTCTAAGAGGTTCTGCCATGTCCTTCACACATTCAGCGAGCCAGAGAGCAAACTGTTCCTGGTCAGCATTGTTCAGGATCAAGAAAGCACCAAGAGCATCCTGGGAAATGACCAGTTTATCACCAAGTTCCTGACAGAAATGTTCAACAAATGTCTTCAGGTTGCCATTTTTTTCTGTTTTAGCTTTGTTGATAGCATTGTTTATGCTGTTGATACTTGAGACAACATGTCGATTTTCAAACTCGAATGTCTTAGAATGATTTGGGAAGCGTTCCACTATTTGGTCAAATATCCATTTCTTTACATACTCCTCATATGAGCAAATATAGCTCAGATAGTTTTTAAAGTCATGCTTTGAGAGCAAATCCAGTAAAATCGAATACTGGAGGAATATTCGAGTGCTGAACTGCTCACTTGTCAGCATTTCACCAATGATATCAGGACCTAAGGAACGGTTGACAAAGTGTTCAACTGCAGGCCTCAAGCAGCGTTCTGTGAATTCTTCTGCCTTCTTCTGGCACTGGTCTCGTTCATGGAACACATCCTTAAAACCAGCATGAAACTTTTCTTTGTTTTGATTCAGACATATGTAGGGATCATTGACACGCAGGAAATCTTCATGCATTTTCTGAAACTGTCTGGCTGCTAATCCACAGATGTGCTGTTTGAGAGACACTTCAAACTGGATCTCGATCTTCACATTCTGACTATTTTGCAGCCTCTCATCGATCGTGTGTAGGATCTCCTGGATGTAAGTGTCGTGGTAGTTGATTTTTCTTTCTATTTTTTCAGTCATGATCTGTGTGCAATCTGTTATGATACGGTCAGCTATGTTTTGTAAAGCCGCAACATGATCCTTTATGTTAAAGAACTTGTTGAATGTGTGTTTGCACTGCTTAAAAAACCCTTCCACAGTGTATGTGAAAGGTACCAGTCCACAATCTTGCAGACTTTTTTGACTCAGCAAATCACAAACATGACTCCCTTTGTGTGATAGATTTGTTCTCAGGTAGTGGGACACATTTGCAATGACATCTGTGGCCTTTTGTTCAAAATGAGACAGTTCATTCAGTGTTTTATTCCACATGTGATCAAATTCTTTATCTAGCTGTTTCTCTGTCATGCTAACTTGTTTTTTCCGACATTCTTCAATCAATCCATGCACTTTCTCTTCCAACTGCTTCGTGTGATTCTCCTTGATTCTGTCAAGTTTTGTCATTCCCTCTCTGATGTCCGCTGCTGCTGTGAGCTGATTGATTACAGATTTCTTCATTTCTCGTCGAAGGCTCTTTGCACTGTTTGCAAAGTCTTCTCTGTACGCTTCAACAAGATAGACATGACCCTCTGTTTGCTTGAAGTACTTTGCCAGATTTTCAAGAATCGTTGTCTCCCATTTGGACAACACGACAGAAGCTTCACTTTTCAACTGAGTGAGAAAATCTGACATTTTAGATGTCTCAGATTTACCAGCAACTGTGCCAAAGTTGGATATTCTTGTTTCTGCCGTGGTTACCCAGGTGTACATCTCTTTTTTGAATTCCCATTCCCATTTGTTGAATTCTGTGCACAGCTTCATGTATGCATCAGCCACCAGGCTGTTTCTGAAGCTGAAGATGAAGTTTTCATGCTTCACTGCATTCCACAGGCTTTTCACCCACTCAGTAAACTCTAAGATATTAGCAGACGACTCACCACTACTTAACATTTTGATGATGTTTTTCTTGAGCTCATAAACAGCCTCACTGTACCCTGCATTGACTGGTGCCATTGGTGGGTTTCCATTCCACAGACCAGGAACGTACCAGTTCCCAGTGTCTGGACTGTACTCCATCACATCAGTGAAGCTCTTGTTCTCCTCTTTCTTTTCCATTTTGGCTGCTGCCTGCGTCATCTCATTTAACTGTTGCAAGAGCAGTTTCCTGTCTCGTAAGTTCTTGTCATGGGCTGAAACATCTGACACATTCTGGTGGACAAACTGACATTTGGGCTTTTTGCCCACCTCTGTCATCCTGAGAAAAGCATGAACCACTATTTGTAGGATGTCTTTCATTTCTGTTGAGTTCTCCATTGCAATATTGATAATGGTGATATCACTCAGCCCCACAACAAGTGTTGCGAGCTCATTGTCGTGCTCATAGCTGTTGTCCAGTTGTGCGAGTTCTGGTGACTTTAAGCCCTCAGTGTCAATGATCACAATGTAGTCACATTTGAGATCTTTTTTAACGTCGTCATTGACTCTGATGAGCAACATGAAGGCACCTCGAGTGCATCGACCACTGCTGACTGCAAACTGCACTCCAAACATGGTGTTGAGGAGAGTGGACTTTCCTGTGCTCTGAACGCCAAGAACTGTGACTACCAGTATCTTGTTCTTAGGAGACACCAGCTCATTGAGCTGAGAGAGAACATCACTCACCCATCTGAGAGGTATGTTGGATGCATCTCCATCTACAAGCTCAAGGGGAAATCCATCAAGCAACAATCCTGCACATAGCTTAGGCAGATGCTGTAACTGTTGACGAGATGGGTCAGTTTCTGGAAGGGAAAGTGAAGCTTCATAGATCTGACCCATTTCACGGAAGAAGTGTTCAGTCCCCAGTGAGCTGTTGGAAAGCTGTCTGTCAATCTCTTTGATTTCCTCTTTGTTCTCAGATTTTTTGGATTTTTCTTTGTACTGCTCCCTGAGGTCTGCCAGTTTTTCTCGAGACAAGTTATCAAGATTCATTCGCAGCCATTTGAGGAAGTAGGATCTCTCTGTCCCTGGGCTTGATATTGCTTGGATGAAACATGTCATTGCATTTGACATGTCATAAGAATTCTGCTTTTTACGAAGTATTTCTTTCTGTACCTTTAGATCACTTTTGTACTTTTCTATGTTTTCAGACCCAACTCCTCGAAGCCGAAATTCTTCCTTCTCTAAGCGAGAAAGTTCCTTCCATATTTGGCCTTGCAAGGGTAGCTGAGCATCTTTATATTTCAGGATGTCTTGAATTTCTGCAGTGATGGCATCAGCATTGTTCTTGGCAGTCTGGCACTCTTTACAACCTTCATCAACCCAGATTCCCAGTTCATGGGCAATGTCAGCCATCTGCTCAATGCCCATTTTCATCTTTGAGTTCTCAACCACATTGCTGACTGTTTTCCACAGATTTTTAATGAAGTCTGCATCGTTCATGTGCTTAGTCTTCAAAAGGATGTTGCTATTAGTCAAGTCCAACTTGGTTGCCACCTTCTTTAAACCATCCATACTAAAGCAATTGCTTTGATGGTTTCCCACCAAGAAGATCTGTGCCTTGCGGTCTTGGTTCATAAGCAGCTCACAGTCAGGGTCCAGACTGTCAAATAACACAAAAACTGCTGCAGATGTCTGACACAAAAAAGAGAATTGTGTTTCAAATAAAGCAATGTCCCCACGAAGGTTAGCTACAGCTACTGGCTCACTGAAAATGTCCATGTTTTTGTTCCCACATGGAAGGTACCAAGAAACTTCTGCCAATCCATTGGATATTCTCCTTGGACTGTCACCACACTCCATATCACGGTGAACAAAGGTGTCATGGTACTGCTGAGAATTGCTCAGAAGCTTATTGAGGATCTCTGACTTGGACAAGGAGCACTCACCCAGTCTCACAAAAGATATCATTGGAAGTTCAGAGACAACAATTCTGTCTTCAATAAAGCCCTTGGATTCTGAAAGTGACTGAGGTCTGTGCTTTTTAACAATGTCTCTCATGGCCCAAAGCATGAGAGTGCACTGATTTGTGTCACAATCAGGGAGCAGCAGAGGCACAGAAAACTGACACATGGACATTTTGAGAGCCATTTCCTGCTGTACAAAACCATCAGAGCAGAGAAAGAGAGCGGTGATTATGTCAAGTGGGTTAAGTGTGTCATCTGAAGTTTTACTTTTTATCAGATTATCAAGATCTAACTGTGGATCTCCAAAGTTTGACTCACTTGCAGATGTGCATTTCACATTCCTAGCTGTCACATTTACCATCATCAGTTTCTTCAGAAAATACCATGGTAGATCTGAATTACACTTGGCAGTGTTATCAGTGATGGTCCTCTCCTCAATCTGAAGTATTGTTCTCAGCGACAGCTTCTCTTTGTAGTGCTGCTCCAACCCCAGATCCGCCAATAAGCTCTCAAGGTTTGTCTCTGTAGACATGAAAACAATAATAAACCCATCATTTGTTGTTTTAATATTCTAAAGCATGAATCACGTGTAACTGTAATTGTAACATGCTGTACACTCAATTGCTCAGTTCATTACATGTACCTACCTAAAATTAATGCTGTCTGATACAAAAGTTCTCAATCCTATCTTCACAAAGCTGTTATGTTATTTTGAGTAGAGTTAATTCAACGTTATGTTCCTTGTGGAGGCTTCAGTTTCTCAGGCTGTTGAATGTTAGTGGTATACCGACTGGGTTTTGGATACTGTCCACTTCATTTATAATGAGACTGAAAAACCTCTCTGTATAGTATTATATACTGTAGTTGACAGATGTAGCCTTGCAGACATCAGTCTCTAAATTGTTTGTGAAGTTGAATCATAATCGCTAAAAGTACTGTCAAAAAATATAACATGACAAACATCATGAAGATTTACTGTAGGGTTGTTGTATTATTACACTGCATTAGTTTTAGCTATGTACATGTTTGAATTGGCACTTGGGCAATTGAGTCTATAATAATAATATTGCATTTGTAATGTAGACAAACATGCCCCCCAAAAAAGAGAATGAACAAACCTCACACATTCCTACAGTAACAGTCAGATAAATATGTTGTCATCTCTCAAGTTTTGTTGTGGCACTTATATTTTTTGCCACCCTGGGCAACTTCGGAAATGAGGAGTCCAGTCTGTCTCCATGAGTTTAGTTGCAACAGGAATGCTATGCATAGAGGTAAGCCCATCTGTAACTTTTTCTTATCAAATTTTTTTAACATGGGCTAGATCAGTGATTTTCAACCGGGGGTCCCCGGACCCCTAGTGGTCAGTGGTGTAATTGCAAGAGGTCCGTGAAAAGGGGTCTGTGAAAATGAAATATCTCTTTAAAAAGATCCTATGACATTTATATTAGTCCTGCAATGAGCTGGCGACTCATTCAGGGTGAACCCTGGCCTACGCCCATCAAGTAAACTGGATTTGGCCCCAGTAAGCTCCAGTAAGCTAAGTACTGGGGCCAAATCTTAGGGGGAAAGATGCCGCTTTTTCCCCCAACATCCCGCAACCCTCACGGATAAGCGGAAAAGAAAACGGAATGGAACGGAACGGAACGGAACATTTATATTATTGTTAAAGTTGTTGCGTGACGCTGTTAATGCAAACTTAACAGGATCTGTTAAGTTGTTAAAAGGAAGTTATGAGTCCCCTAGTGTTTCACTGTGCATACACCATTGCTTGTTAATGCTTTTATTGTGAAATATTTGCAGGAAGCTGATGTGGTAAAACTCATTAGCTTGTAAGGTTAGCGCTTGAAATTAAGTTAATGTTACAAACAAACGAAGGCGATCATAAGTACATTTAAAAAAAGAAGAAGAAGAAGAAAAAGAAGCAGACGACTTGACAACATGGCTCAAATTAAAAGACAGGCCTCTTGTTTCGGACAAAGCCAGAGCCGTTTTCTTTTCCTTTTCCTCTTTTGTTTCTGTTCAAGCCACACGTGATTGGTCAACTACACGATGCCGTCTGTGTGTCCTCCTCACTGAGCAGGAGGGGCGGGGCTTACAGAGAGAGTGAGAGAGAGAGAGAGAGAGAGAGAGAGAGAGAGAGAGAGAGAGAGACAGACAGAAAGCTAGAAAGACAACACGCTAGAAAGGCTAAAATCTCATATGAAGCAGGCTCTACAAATAACCTGCACAGGCACATTAGAACTGGACATCCATCAGTGCAGTTGGAAGAAAAAAGACAAGCAAGTGAACCTGCTGCTAATGAAGGTGCCAGTTTGTCTACTGCAACTGTTGCTGCAGTGTCTACAGTACACCACCACAAACACCAGAACCTACAACCAGAGCTCTATGACACAGCCTGTGCAAAAGGCGGTGTACTTTAAAATGTATTTTTTGTAGCACTTTGTTCCATGTTGAGTATACTATGCCATATAAATAATAAATATTTGATATAATGTATGTTTTGTACATTAGTAATTCATTTTACACACCATGTTTCATTATTTTTGGTAATAAATTAATTAAAGCAGCAAAAAAATCTGAGGAGCCAGTTGGGAGCCGAAAGAGCCGGCTCTTTTTAGTGAGCCGAGTCATAAGAACCGGCTCTCTTAAAGGAGGCCATCACTACACCAGGCACCAATCGTCGGCGGGGAGGGCTGCTGACTTTTTCAAGTGGAAATTGTCAGACTTCAGGAGGGCGCAGGGGTGGACTGGGACAAAAAATCTGCCCTGGCATTTTTGGCTTAGACCGGCCCCTCATAATTAGCAGAGCACAAGTGAAAAAAAAGGAAAGATAACTTTTTGCCTTTAGGCTTATTAGAAATGTACAGTTTATCATTACTTTAGAAGTCTATCAAATAATCATTGTGAAAAGCAAATAAGTACATTTACTCAACACATAGTTCTACCTCCTCCTTCTCTATTTCAAGCATAATGTATCATCAACATCCTAAATGCCAGAAGTTTAGCATCTATTGTTAACTCCACCACTTTTGTCTGCTCTGTGTAGTTCAACTGATTCTTTGATCCTTTTTATTGAAATCATCTCCAACATGTATTTTCTGAATTTCCCTGATATAGCAGCTCAATTCTAATTCTTCAAGTTGAAAGGTGCTCCCTCCTTTAAAAAGCTGCAACATTATTACATCAGGCTAAAGACAGGCTGCTTTATGAACTCATACAAAGCAACTATGTCTTAAAAGCATTTGGCACTACTCTTATTCAATGTGGGCATACCTTTTGCTAATAATACATTTACACTCTTTTTACACTTACTTTAGTAATGCTTAAATTGCGAAGCTTTTACTTATCATTCAGCAGTTTTAAATCTGTTTTTTAAAACATGTTTAACCACAGCATAGAGGGTTTCTACAAATTCAAACTACTATGCAGCCTTCAACACACCTTTAACCTAAATATCTAAAATGCTATATGATGGAGCCTAAAATGGACACTTGCTGCTCATCCAACACTTCTTGGCCTCAACTGTTTGCTATTTTGTCAGAATAAGGTGCCGTGGCTGCCAGATTTTGGTAAGTATACATCACCAATTAATATTGATACTTATCAATCGCCATTGCTCATCATTCTCAACGGGCATGAATTACAACCCGACCCGGCCCACGGGTTTTTGAGCATGAATTGTCTGCCGCCCCGCGCCCCCCCCCCCCCCCAACGTTAACCCGACCGGACCTGAGCCTGCGCGTCCGGTCCGACCCGCTGATAACGCTTCATGTAATAGAGCTACCGTTACCTCCATGACCTCACAGTCCCTGTATTATCCTAACATTACTACCTGCTTCCCGACTGTACTACAATGTCCCTGTCAGTCAGCCTGCAACTCTGGCTGCTCCTCTCCTGCCCGCTGCTGCTGTCTCAGAGGACGTGGAGGTGACAGCAGCCCTTCCAGTGATTTTAGCATATTTTGCAGCATTTACAGTGAGATTCTTCTATTAGCACGCAACTTTTCTTTCTCTTTAATTGCTCGATGTTGTCACTCTCGTGCTTAACACTTTGAAACTAAAAGGAATTTACAGGTGACAGCGCAGAGAAGGGGTGGGGCCGCTGTCGTACTATATCCTGATTGGTTCAGTCCACTGTCTATATTGAAGATGGACCAATGGGCCGCCCCCTCTAAACTTTGCACTAAGAGAAAAAAAAAGAAAAAAGAGGAGGGCTGAGAGATTTCATTGGATTAGCCCAATGTCCTTCTAGAAAATCAACCAATGGGCCGTCGCGGTCGATAAAAATGATTTATAACAAACTTTTTGGATTAAATTATGACAGCCCGGCCCAAAAATGTGCGTCGGCCCACCGGGCATTGCCCGATACGCCAGATGGCCAGTCCATGCCTGGGAGGGCGCGAAATCATATGCGTGCCGCAAGTCAGACTTCAGCAACTTCCCTTTCAAGCTTCTTACCAGGTAGCTTTGCTTGTCGGCAAAGCTAAAAAGCCATATACAATAGCTGAGGAGCTAATGCACCTGCTGCAGCTATCCTAGATGAGACCATGGTGGATAAAAAAGTGGCAGATGCAGTCCAATCAGTACCGCTGTCTAACGACACTTTATGCCGCAGGGTGGATGAGATGCCTGGTGACATGGTTCAGCAGGTGACAGACAAACTGAAAATAGCGGAATCTTTTGCTGTACAGTTAGACGAGTCTACTGACGTGAATGGAGAAGCCCAGTTGGTCATGTTTGCTTGTTTCAAAGATGACACAGTTGAACACATCGTCTTTTGCATGTCGCTACCTGAAAAAACAACGGGTGAGGACATTTTTTATTTAATTGACTGTTTTTTCATGGAGCACAAGTTGGACTGGAAGTGCTGCTGGCATGTATGCACAGATGGGGCAGCGTCTATGACTGGTCGGTACCGTGGACTTGGGCAGTGACCTTCATCAGCTGCTGCTACCACGCCCGCCGATAGGGGGGGACAAACGGGTCTGTTTTCCTGGGCCCAGGGTAGGGGGGGTCAATAAATTAGGGAATAATAAAAAAAAAAATAAAAAAAAATGTAAATAGGCCTATTTGTGGGAAAAAAATATGTAATATTTGAGTTACATAAAAGCATTTTCATTGTGTTCTTCCTAATTGTCCTTGAAATAGTGGTCAAGACCCCCCCCCCCCCAACACAAAAAATGGTTTGGCCACTGATCAAAACTTGATGTTATGTGTAACGTGAACCTAACAGCCCAGCTCTAATGTTAACGTCCATTAGCTTGTATAGAAGCTTAACACCACACGTTATCTTTGACAGAAAGTTGAATTTGGTAGTTCTGTCAGAAGATGAGACAGAGAGGAGAGAGCTCCAGCTGCAGTCAGGTGACAGAGAGAGTGATGGGGGAGGGACAGAGTCAGGCTGCCGGTGAGAGAGACAGGGTTTCCACGGAGTTTAAAAAAGTCTTAAATACGTCCAGGGGCGGTTCTAGGGGGGGCCAACAGGGGCCAGTGCCCCCGTAACTCTGAGTCTGGACCCCCCTGTGGCCCCCCTGACAGGGAGTCTGCATCAGTAACACAATGACAGATTTCTTGCAATTATTGAAATTGTAAACACTGCTTTGTCTGAATGAGGGATTTATCCTTTTTTCCGGGTTGTATGTGCCCCCTTACAAAAAAGCCGGCCCCAACCTGGCCCCCCTACTAAAACTGGTCTAGAACCGCCACTGAATACGTCCATATTTTGCATATAGGTCTTAAAGGGGCACTATGCAACAATATTAGCAAAAATTAACCTAACTATGCAGGCTGAAAGTCATTCTGAATGTTCTTTGACACTTTCAGAAGTTCAGAAGATGCTGCATAAATGTTTTCAAAAATATTTCTGGAAATGGTATAACTATGCTGTTGTTTTACTTGCCAAGAAGCTGAATAAATATGATTTTTTTTGGTTCTGGAAGTTGCTACAGAAAGCTCATATTTGCACTTGTCAAGGTCCTCAATGACATTCATTTAAACACAGACAGTGGCAAAGTTTCAGTCTTAGTATTACTGGATCTCAGTGCTGCATTTGACATGGTAGACCACAATATACTACTGGACTGAAAAATGGTTGTGACTCTCTGGTACAGCACTAAATTGGTTCAAATCTTATCTAAATGATAGAGACCACTTTGTGTTTATTGGTAATTATGTACCTGAGTGGTTGAAAATGACAAGTGGAGAAGCCCAGAGCTCCATTCTGGGGCCTCTACTATTAAACATTTTGATGCTTCCTCTAGCTCAGATAATTATAAAACTACAACATATGTATGTGCCATAGTTATGCAAATGACACACATTTACATAACCGTATCGCCAGGGGACTCTAATCCCATACAAATGCTGAGTAGATGTGGTGAACAATTCAACAATTGAATGTGTCAGAAGTTTTCTTCAGTTCAAACAAAGATATGACTGAAATAACTGTTTTTGGATTCAAGGAAGAACGACTTACAGTCTCTGCTCAGCTTCAATCTATAATGTTGAAACCTACAAACCAGGCCAGAGACCTCTGTGTAATCATGGACTCAGACCTGAATTTCAGCAGCCACACGAAGAAAATTACAAAGTCAGCCTGATATCACCTTGAAAATATATCCAGGATTAAAGGATTTATGTCTCAGCAGGATTTGGAAAAACGTGTCCGTGCATTTATCTACAGCAGACTCAACTAATGTAACGGTGTCTTTACAGGACTCTCTAAAAAATCAAGTCATGAGTCCTAACAAGAACCGAAAAAGTAGATCATATCACTCCAGTTCTGAGATCATTACACTGCCTTCCTGTCTGTCAAAGAATAGATTTCAAAATCCTGCTGTTGGTTTCAAAATCACTGAATGGTTTCGGGCCAAGATACTTTTCTGATCTGCTGCCATGTTATGAACCATCCAGACCTCTCAGTTCGTCAGGTAGAGGTCTGCTTTCAGTCACTAGAGTCAAAACTAAAAATGGAGAAACAGCATTCAGTTATTATGCACCACATATCTGAAACAAACTCCCAGAAAACTGCAGATGTGCTCCAACTCTCACCTCTTTTAAATCAAGGTTTGTAGACCTTTCTGATTGCCAATGCTTTTCACTGAAGCGATTTTAAGAAATTGAACTGCACTGTGAGTTTCATTTTCTAGTCTTGTCTCGTTCTTTTGTTTTAGCCTACTTTCCTATTACTTAACTTGTTTAAATGTTTTGTTTCTTTTGATGTATTTTAAATGCAATTTTTAATTTCTTTTAATGTAGTTTTCATGCCTATGTAAAGGACTTTGAGTTGCCTTGTGTCTGAATTGTGCTATACAAATACATTTTGCCTTGCCTTGCCTTGGTGTGCAGGAGCTTCTTGTGGAAACCTGTGCAAAGTCGTGGTAAAAATGTATATATTGCCCCGAGTTTGTGACTTTATTTTGAAAATCCATTGATCAATTTTTTATTTTAATAATGATTTTGACTACAGATTCTTCTCAGGAATTGGATGACAGAGGGGGTGCCGCCTTTCCGAGAATGGACTGCAGAGATGGCAAGAGTTGCAGCTTTCGAAAAAATTTCATACAAACGGTCGGGAAGAATGAGTGTGTATGCTAAAAAGTGGGGCAAATACCTGACCTTTCTGGAGGACTGCTGACCTGGGATGTACCATGCGGGAGTGTTGAGCGAGGTGGTGGCTGTATAAATCTATGTGGAGGGAATACGCATATTTGAACTGTGTTCATGTCTAGACTGCTGCTGCAGAAGAAGGTTGATAGAGTCTACCAATGTATTTATTTAGTTATTTTTATTTTTATCTTTTTTTTTTCTTTTTTTTTCTCTGCCTATTGCATAAAATGTATTTGTGTTAACAACCAAGGCTGACTGTGTGGGTAGTTACAACAGGTTTGTTGGGTTAGGGGAGGGGGAATTAAGTAATTGTGATGTTAAGTATATTGCATTGTAATGTTTTAAAAGAAATCAATAAAAACTGTTAATCACAAAAAAAATTATATTTTGACTTACTTGTGTAATGTTACAGTTGGCTTGCTTATTCTTCCATTCTTAAGTTGTGCCTAACCCATCAATGAAGGCTCTCATGGGTCTTTATTAAAATAACTAATGTAAATTAGTAAATAACTCAGCCTTTACTTTTCAGTACCACTACAGACCTGCTCATGGCATTGCTGGTAGATATCATTGAGGTATTACATACCATCTTTGACTGTGAAGTAAAGTTAAATGAAATAAGAATTAGCTAAAATGTTAGGATTTTTGAATGTTCAAGGTATTACATGCTGGCAGTCGTACTTTAGTGACTATCAATCAATATCTCTACAAACCCACATTGCCCTGAGAAGGTCTTTGTGTTGGTGCACTACTCGACTGCAGGGGTCTTGATATTACTTTAATTTCACTTTTAGAGTTCATCCCTGTAGGATTGTATTTTCTGTCATGTAATGTAATACTCTTGTTGCGAAAAAAGAAATACTCAGAAAAAACAACCAAAAAGTAAATTACTCTGAAAAACAAACCTTTTTTTTTTTTTTCAAGAGAATGCAGTATGCTTCCATATGATATTTCCTAGCAGTGCATGAAAATAATGATCTTTATCATTTTGACTCTTTTAACATCCTGTGTGGACTTGTAGTCATGACCAATGGTATTCATAGTGTGTTTATTCATCTACTGAGGGATTGTGCTTAGTTTGAGATCTCTCTATAAAAGCAAGGAATCTCTGTCTGTCTGTCTGTCTGTCTGTCTGTGCCTCAAATATCTCTGCGGATCAGGATCAGACTGACCTGAGAGTTTCAACATGGCTGCCGTTTGGTTCAGTGGTGTGCGACTTCGCATTTGTTTGGACTGCAATGATAGCGTAAATAAATTATTTCATAAATGCTTTACACATTCTGGAGCATAGTCTATCGGAGCCCCCACAGTGACATGCACATTAGAGCCAGTCACTGCAGAGCTCAGGACTGCGACACACATTAAGAAACAAGTGGATGTATACCTGCGGCAGCGCGAGCTGGACCGGGAGTTAGCCGGCGGTTCGGTCCCATTCTGTTCTGTGCATCTAAACTGACTGTTGTGGAT
>CAEMYA010001688.1:0-10892 GCA_903131615.1 Diplodus sargus | reverse complement strand
CTTCTCTGACGGCTCCACCAGCTTGTGTTTTTCAAATAATTCATAATGAGGCTGAAGATGTTTCCCACAGAAAGAGATCATACAGACCAGACATGACTTAACTGCTCTCAGTTTCCTCCCACTGCAGACATCACAGGCCACATCTTCAGGTCCAGCATAGCAGAGATCAGCAGGAGCAGCTTGGAGTCCAGTCTTCTTCAGCTCCTCCACTAAATCTGCTAACATGGTGTTTTTCACCAGGACAGGCCTCGGTGTGAAGCTCTGCCTACACTGAGGGCAGCTGTGGGTTTTCTTCTCATCCTCTTTGTCCCAGTAGCTTTGAATACAATTCCTGCAGTAGCTGTGTCCACAGGGAATAGTCACCGGATCCTTCAGTAGATCCAAACAGACGGAACAGCAGAACTTTGCTCGGTCCAGCTGATTGTTTTGCTGCGCCATTTCACCGCCGAGTGTCAACGACTGTCTGAGTTTCACTTCCTGATAACTGAAACTGGTCTGAGCTCTGATCTGAACAACATGTTTCTGCAGTGAACGGGGCTCGTCAGCTCTCTCTCTTCATGGTTACACCCATTTTCAAACAGCTGATCTGAAGGGGAGGGAACAAGGAAATATAGTGACAGAGTTGAGCTGCTGTGTTTGAGAGCAGGAAGAAGAGGGAGGGCTGATCCAGCTGTGCTTCATTCCAGGAAGAGGAGGTGAGAGTTGGTCGAGCGGCGTCGCCACGGATGCATTGGTGAGTGAGGAGGGAGACCTTGTAATCAATCCTTGCGGAGATGGGAAGCCAATGAAGTGAATGGAGGATGGGTGTGATGTGTTCACACTCTCGCACTCTCATCAGGATGCTAGCAGCACTGTTTTGCACATACTGGAGCCTTTGGATGCTCTTGCTGGGGGTTCATCCAATCCAGCCAGGAGGAGACAAAGGCGTGGATGAGCTTATCGGCGTCAGGAAAGGAGAGTGAGGGTCGGAGTTCGGCAATATTTCTGAGGTGATGGAAGGAGTTTTTGCAGAGACGTTTGATGTGAGCCTCAAAGGTGAGGTGAGGGTCAAATATGACACCAAGGATAGTGACGGATGTGGAGATGGGAATGACCTGCCCAGAAAACGTGATGCTGGTTATGGAGGATGACTGGATCTTGTGAGGGGTTCCAACAAGTATGACTTCTGTTTTGGAGCTGTTTAACTGCAGGAAGTTGTGCTTCATCCACGCCTGTTTCTCCTCCAGACAGGTGGTGAGAGTGGATAGTGGTGATGGTGGAGGCAAAGTTGCAGTTGCGGTGTGAGTCCATTTTAATGTACAGCTGTGTATTTTAATGTGAGATGCATTCAAACAAAGAAATCAATAAGTGTCTTGGCTTTATTTCTCTTTAAAATCTAACATCAAACATTCTCTCAGAATAAGGGCCCGATTTAGAAAATATTCTGGATTAGTTCTGGATAGTCCAAATGCATCAAACCATCTTTTCAAAGCGTCCTGTCAGGACTCAGTCTGTCCAGAATGGCACAGGAAGGGAATTTTATGCTTTGAAGATTTGCTCATAGACAACAGCTTGGCATCTTTTGAGCAATTGGGTGAAAAATTCAGTCTTCTATAATCAAACAGGTATCTTCAAGCAAGTCAGTCTGTTCTCTCACAGCTGTCTGGCCCTTCAGTAACAACAGACCTGAGAACAGTCGACACAGTCCTTTCCTTCAATCTACTTTTTAAAAAAGCTGATCGCGGCCCTGAATGTCATGATGTTGGATCTTAGGCGTGTCCCCACAGATCATCTTAGAACAGCTTGGGAGGAGGACTTACATCTCTTTATCAGAGGACACTTGGGCTTCCAAACTCAAACTGGTTGATTCAGCTTCCTTCCGTGCACGTCATTGCTTAACTCAGTTCAAAGTGCTACACAGGGCTCATATTTCAAAAGCAACATGATCTTCCATGCATCCTAATATCAGCCCAAACTGTGTCAAATGCAAATCTGCGGAAGCTTCTCTCACACACGTACTGGTCCTGCTCGTGCCTGAACAAATACTGGAGGGAAATCCTTCACACACCTTCTGAGGTGTTGGACATCAGATGAGAACCAAACCCTCTAATGGCTCTGTTTGGTGTTCTGGAAGGGGATGAGGAGCTAACGACAGAACAACAACACACCTCATTCTTTGCCTCCCTTCTAGCTGGACCAGTGACTCTGTTCAGATGGAGGGAGGCCTCCCCTCACACTCAGGCACAGTGGCTGGAAAATATATCATGTCCTGCTTGAAACTGGAGAAAATTAGACACTCACTTCAGCAACAAACAAATTCAAGAAAGTGTGGGGTCCCTTCCTAAATGCATCCAGACCCTGTAAAGGTTTGACATTCACTGATAAATATCAATACAGGTGTTAAAAACATGATGATAAAAAAGTTTTTAAAAAGTCATGGAGACTGCAGTTCAGCATGTGATCAAGGTCTAATTCATGGTTAAAAACAAGTAAAAGTGGTTAAAAATAGTCATGTGGTTTAAAAATTGACTCCCTTTTATATTTTTTTATTTTGTTATGTCTTAAATAGTGATTAAATGCTAATTTCATTGTGCTCTATTTGTTGGTGCAACACTCAGACAGGCCTTAGATGGCGCATAGCGCTGGGGAGGAACTTGAAACCCTTTAGAGGTGCTGCAGAATAAATCCTGCAGTCCAGCTGAACACAAGCTACGTTTTCTGCCTCTTTGTTCCGACATACAGGTTAATATTCCTCAAAACTAGAACTTGTAACATCAGTGAAGCCTTGTTAATTCCTCACACGGGGCACCATAATGATTGTACTGCATCACACAAGGCACACTTATGTAGCATTCATGGAGTATTAAAAGAGTGTTTTAGGTCCAATCTGGCTATCAATAAAAATTAATGATTATCAGGGATAAGTACCAATTATGATAAATAATAAGATCGATTTTACATTAGATCAACTCGGGACAAGATATTTGAAGAAGAGAAAATACAGCCAATTCAATAATTCAGTCTCATAAAAAGGTATTAAACTGATTGTAACTCTGATTAATAATTAACTTAATGACTACAACCAAATGTGCCATCACAGCTAGTAATGGTTGAATGATTTTGGAGGTCTTGACAATGTAGAGGTTAGCAACATTCACTCACTTCACAAATAGACAGTAAGAAGGTTCAAAATTAATTTATTCAACACAAAGATGAATACACACAATCTTACTAACATGCACTATATACGTGTGTGTGTGTGTGTGTGTGTGTGTGTGTGTGTGTGTGTGTGTGTTTGTGTGTTTGTGTGCTTGAAACTACCAATAACCTGACCTGAGATCACAATAACACCAAAACAGTGAACAAACACATAAACTGAACACATATGCATTACATCAACCAGAGTTTAACGTCCTGTACTTAGCCATGCTATGCTATGCTATCTAAGCCTAGTTCAACGTGACCAGTCTTTGAAGAAAAGGTGCTGGTGGTTGCAGGAGAAGGTTGGGATTCTAATGTTGAATGCTGTTCTTACTGTGCAAGGACTGATGAAAATCGGCAGAGGAGGAAACAGTTCGCTCCCTTCTTTTGCAAGGATAGCAGCTCGGTGCTAACTTCCTTGGTGTTCCTCCGATTGTGAAGTTAGCAGGCAGGCTTTGCATCGCAACTGCTGGTGCTAACCCATCTGGAATACTGGCAAGACCTTTTATCGCTGCAGTGAGGAGAAGTTCTTTGGGCCTGCTGCAAATGCAGCTTGAAGCTCTCTGCAGCTGTTAGGCCCAAAGGAAGAGATCTTGAGGGCAGGAAGCACCATGGGGAAGATGGAGGGGAGCCCTTGAGGACAAGAAGTTGAAGTAGTGGAGGGCGAGAGAAAAAGAGAAGAAGAACAAGGAGGGCGCTGGAGTTTTGACAGTCTGGTCAGAGGGGGGTCTGTCACCCTCAAAAGCTCGAAGCTGAATTTTGCACTTAAGTGTGAAGAATGGGGAATTCTGGGAAGCTGAGTTCAGGTCAGAGTCCATTTTGAAATCGACAATGAATGCCTTCGTCGATGGGTCCATACAGTCTGTTCAATGATTTCCCTTCATCCACACAATCAGTTTGTTTGAATCTCAGCTACGTACAAGAACATAATAAACGATCTTCCTCACATATTATTGAATTTGCCAAATAAATAAATGTAAATGTGATTCTAGATGAATTTAAAACTTTACAAAGTGATGAGAACTAAATCTGTAGCATAAATGAAGCTCTGCTGCTTTCTCTCTTTAGACTCATGCAGTGGAAGAGAAACAACAACATGCAAACACATCAGTACAAATATTCAACACACATTTAGAGCACAGAGAAGTTTCTGTCTTCATGCAGACAAATGTCAGTTCAGCTGAACAAAAGTCATCCTGAGCAGTGAGAGCCTCCATGGTTAAACAGACACAGGAAGGAGCGCCACCTAAACACACTCAGACATTTACACAGCAACAGATGACAAGATGTCAAAGTACCGCCCACAATGTTTGATTGACAGGTGAAGACACCACACAACAATCAGCCACAAACATGAAGACAGAATAAGTTTAAGAGCTAAAACTCAAAATTTAACTCACTGTCCCTTAAATGACTTCTGTCTATTTCACTTTACTGAACTCAGCAGTGGAGTCAGAATAACAAACCCAAACTCCAGCATAGAGCGGCTGAGTGAATGTGGTCTGGACTCTGTGGAGGAGAGTCATGGTTTTAGAGACGCTGTAGAAGGACAGAATACCTGCACTGTGATCCAGGTACACTCCAACTCTGGAGGACCGAGGACCTGAGACGGGAGTTTGGACACTGTTGTGATAAAAGTTATAGCTGTTATTGTCACAATGTAATGACCAAGATTTGTCATTTCGTCCGAACAAGCATTCATCAGAGTACCCTGCTCTGCTGATATTCTTGTATGCGACTGCTACAAAAACTGCTCCTCTCCACTCCACCTCCCAGTAACAACGTCCGGTGAGACTCACTCTACTCAGGACCTGTAGATAGAAAGTGAATCTCTCTGGGTGACTCGGATAAGACTGTGATTGACCGATGTATGTTACTTTTTTGTTCCTCTCAGATAATAACAGATGTGTGTGTGCTGTGTTTGGATCCAGTGTGATTTCACGTGAATATCTTAAGAATCCAGCTCTGGTCTTGTTCTCTGGTTGTGGCAGTAAAACATCCACGTCAGTCACTGTCAGTAAGATGTTTGTCCATGTCTCTCTCAGGACGTCCTGTAGTTTGTCTCTGAGCTCTGACACAGCTGCTGTCACATCCTCAAAGTACTTGAGAGGACGGATCTTGATGCTGGATGAGTGTGTAGACTCACTGAGTGCTGACAGTGAGGGGTAGTTTTGAAGAAACTGGTTGTGATCCTCTGTGTGTGAGAGCTTCTTCAGCTCAGCGTCTTTCCTCTTCAGCTCAGTGATCTCCTGCTCCAGCTTCTCCTGAAGCTCTTTGACTCGACTCACTTCAGTTTCCTGCTGGGATCTGACCTGCTGCTTCACATCAGAGCGTCTTTTCTCCATGAGACAGATCAGCTGGGTGAAGATCTTCTCACTGTGCTCCAGTGCTTTATCAGCAGAGCCATTGATGGCCTCCACCTCCTGTTGAAGCAGCTTCACATCTTCCTCTCTGTCCTGGATTCTCTGCTGGATGTTGTGTCGACTCCCCTCCAGCTCTCGCCGCCTCTCAGTCCTCTCTGCTGCAGCTGACACTGTGTCGTGGCCTTTATGTTCGTCCATGGAGCACAAAATACAGATACACTGCTGATCAGTACGACAGAAAATCTTCATCACCTCATCGTGACGAGAGCAGATGTTCTCCTGGAGCTTCTCTGACGGCTCCACCAGCTTGTGTTTCTTGAATTGAGCCACATTAAAGTGAGGCTGAAGATGTTTCCCACAGAAAGAAACCAAACAGACCAGACATGACTTAACTGCTCTCAGTTTCCTCCCAGTGCAGACATCACAGGCCACATCTTCAGGTCCAGCATAGCAGAGATCAGCAGGAGCAGCTTGGAGTCCAGTCTTCTTCAGCTCCTCCACTAAATCTGCTAACATGGTGTTTTTCATCAGGACAGGCCTCGGTGTGAAGCTCTGCCTACACTGAGGGCAGCTGTGGGTTTTCTTCTCATCCTCTGTGTCCCAGTAGCTTTGAATACAGTTCCTGCAGTAGCTGTGTCCACAGGGAATAGTCACCGGATCCTTCAGTAGATCCAAACAGACGGAACAGCAGAATTTTTCTCGGTCCAGCTGATTGTTTGGCTGCGCCATTTCACCTCCGCGTGTCAACGACTGTCTGAGTTTCACTTCCAGATAAGTGAAACTGGTCTGAGCTCTGATCTGAACAACACGTGTTTCTGCAGTGA
Source organism: Diplodus sargus (assembly GCA_903131615.1). Classification (NCBI taxonomy): domain Eukaryota; kingdom Metazoa; phylum Chordata; class Actinopteri; order Spariformes; family Sparidae; genus Diplodus; species Diplodus sargus. Next base: position 4,525 of record CAEMYA010001688.1, on the reverse strand, counting down.
ACGGGACTCGTCGGCTCTCTCACTTCATGGTTACACTCATTTTCAAAGTGCAGATCTGAAGGGGAGGGAACAAGGAAATATAGTGACAGAGTGGAGCTGCTGTGTTTGAGAGCAGGAAGAAGAGGGAGGGCTGATCCAGCTGTGCTTCATTCCAGGACGAGCAGCAGCTCTGTGACTCTGGACTTTGTTCGGTCGTTTACAACGAAGCCTCAGTTAAAACCTGCTCCACATTTGAGAACAAGAAAGGTCTTTAGCTACAAAATGTTTCTTGGCTCCTCAGGCTTTGCTGACGGCTCCATAGTTCTCTGACTCTTCCTCAGATTCTGTCCAGTTTTATTTCTCTGCTCATGAAAACAGTCGACCTTCAGCAGGGAGTTATCAAACCAGCCTGTCATCAAACATTGAAGTCACTGGATTATAATGTTCTCATGTTTAATGATTAACAGTTCTGCTTCAGAACATCATCCTCAGTCAAACTAAAATCATCCATCCATATTTGTTGTCACTCTGAACCCAGAAGGACACAAATGAACCAGATCAGCTGCTTCTGCTGTTCATGTGATGATTTATATGAATCAATAAATCAGTAAAGTGGATACACTTTAGTTTGTTTCATTGTGTGATCACAGCCAAACATTTGATTTCCATCATTGTGACATTAAAATGACTTAAGGCTGAAAACCGTTGACATAAAAGTTTCATCTTGAAATAGAATCTTCTTCAAACATCGTCAGCTGAACTTCAGCAGGCGGACGCATGAAGTCACATCAGGACAACAGAAACACAAGACTTTTGTGAAACATGGCTGAAATAAAGGAGGAAAAACTAAAGTTAGAAAATTAAAAAGACTGATAAAAGCAATAATTTAAGCTTCTGTAGTTCTGAATGATGTAATTCTCCACTCGGTGGAAAAGGCGACGTGTCAGAGATGAGGACTCGTAACACCGGTGCATCACAACGAGACATTTATCTTCTTTGTTGTGTAAACTGATGAATGTTAAACCTCAAGACTCTCTCGGGACAGTTTTAATGGAGATATGAAGACTTTATCTTCTCGACACTTGAACATGAAGACGACCTGAAGCTCACCGTGTCAAGTAACTGCTGTCTGAGGAGCTCACAGGCTCAGTGTTTGGCTAACTAGCTGGCTAATAAGCTAGCTTAGCCGAACTGCGTATGTGTGTTTATTTTTCAATAAAGTCAATAAAGTGTCAGTTTGTTGTAATTAAAATAAAATCTCACATAGTTTTTTTGTTATTTAACCTCTTTATTGACTTTTCATTACAAATGCACAACCAGTGTGCAGATACAAACATTGCAAACAAGATTAAGTCGACATTTTAAGAAAAAACAAAACAAACCTGACAGTAACAAGCAAAAGAAAGAGTAAAAGAAACTTAAAAAGGAGAAAAGCAAATCGAGCCCCCAGCCAATCGGTGCCCTGAGGTCTTTTCCCATGCTAGCTTAACACCTTCATAGTTTGGGGGTTGATGCTTTCTAAAGACATCATAAGATCTGGATGTTCCTCCTCTGAGCTTCCAGCCTGATCACCATAGCTCTTGAATACAAGCGACAGGTGCAAATTTGACCTTTCTATCTGCTGTTGTAATACAGCTCCTTAACATCCAAAAAAACTTTCTGGGGATATTATATTTAGATGTACATTGTTCAAAGGAGATTAAGTGTTTTCCTTCAAATAAATCTTCCAGTAACATTATTCCTGCCTTCACACAATTTTCCCACATGACCGATTTTTTGTTAATTTTCAGTGACTTATAATAGCATATTGATGTTCCCATTATGTGCTTATAGTTCAAAACCTGGTGTGCCCATCTCCAACTTTCTCTAGAAAATGTCAACACAGGGTTTCTGTAGGGTTCATCACCTCCCGTCTGGGTGAGGAAAGCTTGCATTGAGAAGGACTCTATCAACTCTTCCTCTATCGCCACCCAGCCAGGAGCACAGACCTCCGACATATCTGACTCAGATAGCTGACTGAGACTGAAGGCACGGTGATACCAATCAATTCTTGGGCACCCTAGTCCGTCCTCCTCCACTGATGCATATAGTTTCTTTTTGTTAAAGGCAGGATTCTTCTTCATCCACAGCAAGCCACTTATGTCCCTATTAAATCCAGACAGAAGGAGGAGTGGGAGGTCCAGAGGCAGCATGCTTGTTACATAATTAATCTGTGGGGTTGTAATCATCTTCACTAAATGTATCCTTCCAATTAATGATAAACTTAATTTTGACCAGTTTTGTAAATTACTTTACGTTTTTTGGATAAGGGGCAGTAGATTTATATTCATTACATCTTTTAATCCTGGAGTATCATGATCCCTAAGTAGACCAGTCCACATGGAAGTGGACCTGATATACGAGAAAAAATACCTAATCGTGGATAAATTATGAGGCACTACAATATCTGGGTTACTTGACAGTAATAAGATATCATCCGCATATGATAAAAGTTCACGTTTTTGCTCTGAAACAATGCCTTTAATATTGACATGGTTCCAAAGTCAAGGCAAAGATCAAGAGAGAAAGGGGGGCAGCCTGTCGCTCCCACGTGATCTAGAAGGGTTAGAAACATTCTTATTCCTGAGCACAGCTGCCTTTGGACTTCTATACAACAACTTCACCCATTTAATACACATCACCCACATCAAACCTCTCAAGAATTGCAAATAAATACTCCCATTCCACTCTGTCAAAGCTTTCTCTGCGTCCAGAGAGAAAGCCACCACCGGTTCCATGCTGTTCTGGTTTGACACAACAAATATAGCAGTCTGCACATGTTTTCTGCTGAGGACCGAACCTTCACAATCCCACCTGATCAGGGTGGATCAAGGTAGGGAGGCACACTTCTAGTCTTAATGCCAATATCCACGTTAATTAAGGATGCTGGTCTATAGCTCCCACAATGCTGTGGGTCTTTGCCCCTCTTATGCATCAGTGTTAATATTGCATTCTGCATACTCTCCGGCAGGCTTCCACTCTGGAACGCATCCTGAAAGACAGTAAGAAGTCTCGGGGCCAGCAGGTGAGAAAATGACCTATAAAAGTCTGTTGGAGATCCGCCCCCCCAGGAGACTTCCCAGGACTGAGACGTTTAATCGCCTGTTGAACGTCTCCCAGTGAGCCTCTCTATAGCCAATCCAGTTAGTGCTGGTAAAACAGTCCTACAGAACATTTTGAAATTCACCCCTATCCAAGAATTTTGTAATGTGTATAATTTTTGAAAAAAATAATTTGAAAGCATAATTTATTTCTACAGTATCTGTTAAAATGTCTCCTTTCTCATTCTGTGTTGCTGAGATAAAAGTTTGAGCTTGTTGTTGTTTCTCTCTTTGAGCCAATAATTTCCTGCTCAAATCTCATGTAGTTTTGTGTTAATGCGCTCAGTTACAACAGTTGCTGTGTCTCAGTTCACAGACAAGACTTTGAATACAAAAACATCCAGATCAATATTAAAACATTCAGTAGTTTCGCCTTTAACCAATCGATCAATATTTTTGCTCAAGTAAAAGTTCTGAGTACTTCACACAATTTTCACACAGTTTGGATCAGTTTGGTAATTTTTAATGATGATTAAGTTTATTGATCCCTGTGGTGCTAACAAAGTATGTGTACGGTGATCAAACAGAAGAAGAAGAAGTAACTGAAACTGATGAAGGTAAACAGGTAAAGTGTGCATTGTCTCACACAGGGCACCATAATGTGTGTGATAGGGATAATTATTAGTTATGAGAAATAATATGATCTGATTTACATTAGATCACCTCGGGGCACCACCCTTTCCTTTACAGAGATTACTGCGTACCTGGACGGATCTTTCTGATTAGTTTCCTGTAATCGAGTACTTTCAGGTGCCTTCATGTAATTTCCTGATACTTTTACTGAAGTACTTGTAATGAAGTGTTATACTGCAGTATTTCTACTTTAATATTTGTATGCATTGAATCCATTAAGGTTTGAATCGGTGGTAATGTGAATACAGCTGCTGACTTTGAACAAAGATTACACAAAGGATAATTTTATTCACGCTGAAGTCATATTAATTTCTTCATAAAACTCTTCTCATGAAAAATTAAACAAACAACAACAACAACAACAACAACCAGGTGTTTCAATCAGTGAACAATGTTCTCAATGCTCGTGTTCATGTGTAGAGACCCTGGTGATACTACGGGCAAAGTTTCATGTTGTGTCGAGCCTTCTTAGTGTTTTAAAAATAGAGATTTTGATGCTATTGTAAAAGTGCCCGTAGCACTCCCATTGAAAATGAGCTTGACCCGAAAACAAAAACATGGTCAATCTCTTTCGTTGTAATTATGCTTTAAATCGAACGTTTGACTCATATACATTCACAAAAAGACCGTCGGTTGCATTTTGGCAAGAGTTTCACTTTAACGATAAAGACTCACATTGGCCTCAAACATGTTGTGAACTAAAATCTGTAGACAAAGTGAGCAGAGCTGCTTTAACCTCCACTACATCTCTGGTCAGCAGGATGACGGCGCCC
>CAEMYA010001685.1:7875-34242 GCA_903131615.1 Diplodus sargus | reverse complement strand
AAAAAAAACAACTGTTAGAAGGCATGAATGATGACAATGACTAATTCTTGGTGTCTCAGAATCATGTCATTGTGTGTGAAAAGAAACTGAAAACATATTTCTGTTATGCTGATGAGAACTGGCTTTCTTTTCATGTGACAGTTTATTTCAGTATTTTTTTTATTTGGTTGATTTTCTCTCATCATTATTATTGTAGTAACGTGTGACAAAAACAAAGTCACCTCACTTTACAGATATCTTTTTTCCACCATATCAGGCTGCATCTCACAGGCCAGGTTACGCCTTCAAGATAAAAGTCAAACAAGAAACAGCTGTTTCACTCTGGTGAGTATTTGCTGATGTAGTATTTGAAACAAAATTGTATTTGCGCCATAGTGTACACATAACACAGGTCAATAACAACACACAGGCAGTGTGGTCACACAAACTGTCAGCATTTACTGCATTAAATGCACAAATATGACCGCAATAAAATGTTAGTACATGGTCACACAATTTAAAGGCAGTACTGTAGAGGTGTGTGTCTCCTACCCCCAGCACAGAAACTTTACAGGGTCTCACTTTCGGGTGGTTTTGCCACAACTTCACCCACAGGAAGTGGCTGAGCTCGAGAGAGCAGAAAGCTCCCCTCTGTTCCATTGTCTCTCATTATTCACTACTACTTTGACATCATGAGTTACTGAGCGTAGATTGATGAGGAAAAATGGAATTTAATTGATTTTAGCATAATTCTGCAAAATAACAAAATGTGATAAAGGTGGAGGTACCTACATACTTTCTGACTGCACTGTGTGTACACACAACACATACCCTTATTGAAATACAGCATAACATGTGCAGATCAGATAACAAGAAAATGTTAGTGTTGTGATATGATTAAATCAAATGTTCTTATGTGAAATTAGGAGGGAGATGAACTCATTATTTATTCACAGTGGCCTGGAAGCATAAACATGTCAAAGTATGCTGCGGTCAAAGCCACTGCAGTTCTTTGTGTGAAAGGTAAGAACAGAGTGAGAACTGCACTCAGATGAGGAAGTTAATGAAAAACTCTGCTCTCACATTTCTAAGATGGTGTCGACAGTGTCGGTGCTGGATGTGAAGATGGGGCACACTCTGCTCGGTGTGCTCGGGTTATTCTGTGAGTACATCTGTGACTTTCTATGTGATGTTCAGTATTTATATCAGAGTAGTAGTTGTGTACACATGACCTTTGTTGCTGATTTGTGTTGGTTCAGATTGGAGGATTATGTTAAGTATATTACTCAACTAGTTACTTTTGCACTAGTTTTTGCTCACATACCTGGACAATGCATGTACAGTATATGATCTAAGGTATTATGTATACAGCTGTGGAATTACATGTATTGCTTATTTTACTCGGCCTCTATATACTGAAGAGTTTTAAATGTGTTTCCCACCTCTGTAGCTGTGTAGCAGAATATCATCACAGAAATGTGTGATATTGTTGATTGATAAACAATAGTTGCCACTGATGAAACTCCACCTGGATTTTGTATTTGATTCTGGTCTAATGAAGTTTGAATCTATTTTAGTGCTAAATACACTCCTGTACGGACATGCTGAAGGTGACTAGTTATCTTTTCTATACTGACTGATTATGTTTGTCCTATATGTCTCCTACTGTATCACTCTTCATCACTTGTTTTTGCAGTTTTCCATATATGTTTCATTTTACTCAGTGCACATTATGAAATGACTGGATTAGTGTTCAGTTGTTAAAGGAAGCTAGTTGGAAAGTGTAGCTCTGCATGATACCACTGACTTCACACTGGAATAAGTTTAGTGACTGTAAAACTACTTTAGTTTGGTTCACTGAAGCTGTGTAGAAGAAGCTGTTCACACTGCTTTGTTAGAAAGAATAAATGAACAAAATCTCATCTAAACCTAATAGAAATGATGAGTTCGTTACCTAATTGATCATTTTAACAACAGAGCAGGATTATGGAGAAGAAGATCACTCTGATGAGGGGAAAGAACCAACAGGTGATACAGTCTCTTCCAACAGTCTGTCACTCACTGACTCATGTTGTGCAGTGACATGGTGTGTTTGCTGCCTCATGCTGTGTTTCTTGGTATTACCTCTGGGAGCTGCAACAGTCACAAGTTGCCAAATGCTTCACGAACAGATGGCTCACAAATTATAAACCAAACTAAAGTGTTTTAAATAATCTAAGTTGTCGTAAGTCTTGATGATGATGATCTTTGGCATAATTTCTGTATGTCTTTAAACACCATTACTCTTTAGTCTCTATGTATGAGTAAAATCATCAAAAAACATTTAGTATTGATGTAATATCACTGCTAATTAACTTGTGTGTTGTCAGATAAATCATTTGTTCTTTTGATTGAATATATTGATAACAAATCTCTCTGCCTGTTACATAGGTGCTGATGCAGTCCTGGAAGTTCCTGAATTCACTTTGTTTGAAGGAGACTTGGTGACTCTGTGCTGTAAGCATCGTACAAAAAGTCGTACGATGACAGCTACCTTTTACAAAGATGGATCACTTATTAAATTCGACAGAAACCATAGGTCATCCACAACAGGAGAAATGACAATTCAAGTGTCAGTGTCAGATGAGGGCAGGTACAAGTGTAAGTTTGCTGATGGGACAGAATCTGAAGAAAGAGAGCTGAGAGTGAAAGGTAAGAAGCTGTCTCACTGTGATGAAGAAGCATTGTTATTGTTTTAAATGCTGCGCCAGGAAGATGAAACAACAAAATGAAATGTCCATCTATTAGCTTTCCTGAGCTTTCAGTTGCATTTCACTTGTCGGCATCCAGTTTTTTCGAGTTTGCAATAAATCCTACTTTACCTCTTCATACTTACAGACTGAAGTGTTCAGTGTTCAGATTTTGTCACAAGGGTACAAATCAGTTCATTAAACTGTAAGATTTCCATTCTGTAATGTATTTAAAATGTTTCCTGTTTTTCTAAACCAAACAGCAGGTCGACGTTCAGTCACACTGACAGCAGACAGGACAATCATACCACTGAGGGGCAGAGTGACACTGACATGTTCTGTGGAGGATCCTGCTGGATTCAGATATCAGTGGTTCAGACAGACCTCAGACTCTTCTCTTCAGACCAAAGAATCATACAGAGTTATCTCACAAGGAGGCATATACACCTGCAGAGGATGGACAAGTGAACCAGATGTCATCACACCTGAAAGTAACGCTGTCATCATTGAGGAAACTGGTGAGTTTAGTATTTTCTAATGGAATAAACAACCTACAGTCTTCATGTTCTTGAACATTGACCAAAATGTAAAGGGAAAGTGATTGTTAGTCATGTTAGTCCAGTACCTCTCACTTTTCTGAAAACAAAGAAAAATGTTTAAATCTCCTTCATCATGTCAACAATGAGCTACTGGTTTGACCTCCTTCACTTTGTTAACAGAAACAAAGATTTGAGGATGCTTCCTTTATGTTGTTCAGTTTCATTTATCAATATCCAGAATTGGGAGATTGTTCATAAGGAAAAGTTTACACAGTGCTGCTGCTAATACTGTAGCTGTGAACAAGAGGAAGTGGAGGTGGCTGGGAAAACACACAATCAACATGTTGTGCTGGGAGTTAAACATTAATGTTATTAATGACAAAATCGCTACATGTTTTTATTTTAACCAGATTTAAGCAGAGCAAACTTTAATTCCTAATGTTAAAATTGTGTTGATGTGTTCATGAAGACCTTTTACCAAACCATTTATGAAAAATAATAAAAATACATATCAATTTTATATCGCCTTTCAGGGTACCCAAGGACACTTAACAAAATGGAACAAACAAAACAAAGAGTAAATGGATAAACCAAAAATACATGGATACATGGCTGGTTCGAGAGCTGATAGGCCTTCTTAAAAAGATGGGTTTTTAAGTCTCTTTTGAAAGTCTCCAGAGAAGTCAGTTTGCAGATTTCAGCTGGGAGAGTGTTCCAGAGAGTGGGGGCTGTCACACAGGAGGCTCTGTCGCCGAGGGTTTGTAGTTCGGTGTGAGGGATGGAGAGCTGGTGTGTGCCTCACGAGCGCAGACTCAGGGACTGGGTTTAGGGGTGGAGGAGGTCAGATAGATATTGGGGGGCGAGGGAATGGAGAGATTTAGGCCCCGTCCAGACGACAACGCCGTTTTTCGAAAACGCACACGTAAAGCCTCCTCAAAACGCAGCGCCTGAAAACGCACTTTTTTGAAAACGGGTCTCAGGGTGGAGAAATCCGAAAACGCAGCCCTCCCGTTTTCATGTGGACAGCGAATCCGCATACTTTCCAAAACGATGACGCAATCGCCCCACCCCCCGACGTCTCATAACAACAACAACAACAATGGCGGACTACATGCTCGTGTTCATGCTGCAGAAGATATTGAGCTTTCTTGCAACTTACTCGCCTTGTAGTTCAGTGTGAGTCGCAGCAGCAGTTCGACCTTATTACCGGTCCACACAAGCGATTCTGGTTTCCTTGCACTCGCCATTTCATCTTCTTCTTGTTGTGTTTGGTTTCTCCGTCTACTGTCTGTTTGTTTACAGTGCGCAAGCTTAATGCGCATGCTCCGTGTCTTCTTCTCCGTTTTTGGTGAATGTCAAGCGCCACCTATAGGGCTGGAATATGAACTACAGCGTTTTCAGTCATTGTCAGTGGAGCCGTGTGGACGCAAATATTCTTAAAACGATGACGAGGAAGACGGAGAAAAAAAAGTTTCGTTTTCGCCCATATGGACGGGGCCTTATAGGTCAGGAGGAGAAGTTTGTAGGTGATGCGTGATTTAACTGGGAGCCAGTGGAGACAGATGAGAGTGGGGGTGATGTGTTGCCAGGGTTTGGTGTGGGTGAGGACCCTGGCAGCAGAGTTCTGCACATACTGGAGCCTGTCCAGGGTTTTGGAAGGGAGCCAGAACAGATTCCATTGCAGTAGTCCAGGCGGGAGGTGATGAAGGCATGGATGAGGGTCACAGCCACAGGTTCAGAGAGGGAGGGCTGGAGTCTGGAGATGTTTTTGAGATGATAAAAAGCTGATTTTGTGATGGATTTTATGTGTGATTGGAAAGATAGCGTGGAATCAAGGATGACACCCAGGTTGTGGACTTCCGTGGATTGGGAGATAGAGCAGCCGTCCACGTCCAGGAGAAGATCTCCAACCCACTGGAGCAGTGCCTTGGAGGCCACAAACATGAGCTCTGTTTTATTGGTGTTTAATTTGAGTAGATTTGATGTCATCCAGAGTTTTGTATCATGTAGGCAGTTGACAAGTGACTGTGTGGGTAGCTGGGTGGATGGTTTGGTGCAGAGATATAATTGAGTATCATCAGCATAGAATGGACGTTAAGACCATGTTTGCGAATTATCTGACCAAGGGGGAGCATGTAGATAGTGAAGAGGAGCGGTCCAAGCACAGAACCTTGAGGCACGCCCTGGCTGATTGGCGCTGCGGTGGAACTGGAGTCTCCAGTGGTGACAAACTGTTTCCTGTTTGTTAAAGTCTGTGTAAAGCAAATTCAGCCATTTTCTTCAAAACACATTAAAAAGGTAATAAATGTATTTCCTTTAAACATGTAAAAAGCCATTCAACCATTTAGAATTTAATTCTGGAGCAAGGCTCACAACCTGTTTCATGATTTCTGTGTTCAGGATTTAATGGGCGTGTCAGAAATCATGGCCGTGTTACGTAACGCGGCCATGATTTGCATAAACCCCCGCCCTGCTGCGGGTGCGAATGAATACATTCAGCACATCAGCTTCGGAGGTTTTTCCACTTGCTCTCGAGTCTTGGATAGCATCTCTTAGACTAGTTTGCAGCTAGCTAAGCAGTCAGCCAGTCAGCTAAACAGTCATGTCTCCTCAAAATAATTACTGTATTTCCAGCTACAAAAGGTGCATCTCTCTCCTCCCTCCATGTTGTTTGTGCCACTGCGTGGTTTTACACATGAGTGAGTGTCCTCGTGGAGAAAACGCGACGTGACGTCACTCCTCACAACGCCAAAAGAAAGCAAAAATATATATTTTTACTAAGGAAAATGACAAAAAAAATTGTAACACAGTGACTTGAATAAGTAACTTTAATCTGACAGGTGGTTTGGAAATATACAGAGTTAGATTACTCCTCACTGAAAAAAGTGGTCAGATTACGCGTTATCAGCATCACTGATTGTGTAGTGTAAGTGCAACATGGAGCTTGGGCTCGGGCTCGTAATTGCAGTTAATGTGTCGGGTGCGCTGGCTCGGACACAACGTGCACGGGCAATTCAATGCATTTTGCTGAAGGTGCAAATCCTGAAAGTGATTTTACATCGTGCATCCTGTCATGCCCATGTAATGTTAGCAGATGTTATTGCATTCAATCATGACATGATTTGGCCTCATTCCCTGAGCGGAGTCCATCTGACAGCACAATGATAATCCACAGGTAATATTTTATGTGCGCCAATATAGTTATGACAATGAATTATATGTAGACTGGGGTGTTATGTTTGTGTGTAATGTAAAACATGGACTGTGAGGAACGAGGTTGAGCACTATCAGTGTCTGACTCAGAGTCAGTTTCTGGCTCTGATGGCTCAAACAGGTCGGGCTGGGTCCATCCGATGACGCTGCTAGCTTCCATTTTTACTATAGGTTACGTCCTAGTACACCGAGGCAGCTCCCCTCCTGCGCGTGGGTGTGGTTCCTGCGCCTCTATCTGACACGCCCCCAGCGTTTCACTGCAGAGAGAAGTGCTTGTTTTTCCCTGATTTGGAGACCTAATTTTATATACTTGGCAATTTTTTCAATCTTTCAAATTTGGCTCAGTGGTCAATGACACATGTTTCTGTGGTATGACAAACTCATAACACAAATTTATTTCTGCTTTACACAGACTTTAAATAGAACTGGAACCAGGAGAGTGCTGTACCGGTGAGACCAAGGTAGTCAGATAGGCGGGTGAGGAGGATGGTGTGGGAGATTGTGTCAAAGGCTGCAGAGAGGTCCAGGAGGATCAGAATACTGATGTGGCCAGAATCTGCAGCAATGAGGAGGTCTTTGGAGATCTTGATGAGTGCAGTTTCTGTGCTATGGCGTGCCCTGAAGCCAGACTGAAGGGGTTCATCGAGCTCACGGTTGGACATGTGCTGCTGGAGTTGGGCGGCAACTGCTCTTTCCAGGATTTTGCTTAGGAAAGGAAGGTTGGAGATTGGCTGGTAGTTATGTAAGTCATCTGGGTCCAGACCTGGCTTCTTGAGGATGGGGGTCATTAGGGCTGGGTATCACCAGGTACCTCGCGATACGATACTATCACGCTATTTTGCCCACGATAATGATAATATCACGATACAGTGATTCTGCGATAATCGATATATTGCAAGAAATTTCATCCACGATACATCACGATATCCGTGTCACTGAAGAAATTCAGAATTTATTGACTGCACTGAATCCATTGCACAGAAATTACAAAACATTGTCAATCAATTTAACATGAATGACAGCCAAGTAAACAAAGAGTATATTGCACAGTGTCTCTTCTTAACACACACATTGACTACAGCTATCATTAAATATCTATATGTGTGGGTTTCAGAGCTACATAAACCATTTTTAAAATTTTATTTGGTTGTATACCTATTTTTGAATAAAGATAAAGCTGTCTTCCGATGAGGGGTGGTGGGCCCAAAAAAAAAAAATTGGGGTATTTTTTGTTTTTTTCTACATTTTTGAATATCGATATTTGGCACCAGTGTATCGATAACGTGCCTCAAGATGAAATATCGCGATATATCGCAGTATCAATATTTTGGCACACCCCGAGGGCTCACTGAAGCTGTTTTGAAGGTGGACGGTACAATGCCAGACCCCCTCGGGATGAGTTGATAATTTTCATCATGAGGGGGGCATAGGGCAGGCAGTTTAACCCTAAACCCCAACATCTCCCCTTCTGCTTGCCTAAACCCAACCTCTTCATCCTCTTCTTCTGCCTGACACTGAACACGCCGGAGCCAGGTTTTTGCGTTAGATTACTTGTACTGCTTTTGAGCCGCCGGACACTCTGGTGTGCTTTTGTCTTTGTACTGCCACTGTGCGTACAATTAGCTTACTGCGTTCCCCCTCTCCACATACTCTTCCTCCATCTGTTCTCCTCTCCTCTATCATGGTTCATGCAGCAAGTGGGTGGTGGGATGGGGACTAACTTGCGGCGGCCCGTGCCATGCCTCTGTCTCTCTATTCCAAACTGTGTTGTCGTTGGTCAACATAGGGAGAGGCTCTGAGTACTTTACCACTTCACCTAACCCTTTTCACACCTACTCCAGGGTGCACCATGGCTCAGGTACTGGGGAGATTTAGTGACTTAGGCTGATTTGGCCATAAGATAAGTTAAAGTAACTTGGCTGGAATACTTCTTCCCAGCTCTGATTGGCTTCTACTGGTCGTCCTTCATTCATCCTTGTAAGTATGGTATTATCTTATAACTGTTTTTTCATAAAAAAATATTTTTTGTTTTTTTCAAAAAATATTTTTTTAATTTAATTTTTCAAAATTTAATTATTCCACTTTTCCAAATTTGATTGTTCACACCTCTCCCTGCTGTTGTGCGGTGTATGGAACGCAGAGAGTTGGTTTTTTCTTGGCTCTGAGTCTATTGGGGGGTCAAGGAGGCAGAGCTTGTCTCTGCTGGCCTTGGTCCTCCAATCCTCTGGGATGGCCGGGGTAGCACTGCACTGGCAGGGCTGCTCTTGGTTCTTCCTGGGGGTTGACTTAGGGGCTGGGATCAGACCACACTCTCTGCCTTTGTTCTGCCTGCCCAACAGCTCCATTGTGTGATTTCTGGGATTTCTCTGCTATTCTAACCCTTTCTGAGTGAATACGCATTTAATTTTGCTGGTTGCTTTTGGGAGCCCCCCCAAATAAATGTCCTTCTATTTCACCTTTCTAAAAAAATGCATTCTAAAATAAAAAACTTTTTTTGTTCAAAAACACAAATGTTCTCTTTAAACAACAGCTTTTCAAATACAAGTGGCTAGTGTAGAGTAGCATAGCAGGGACACACACCAGAGGCGGTACAACTCTGGCTGGACCAACCTCGGGGGAGGGTGTCTTGTGGTAAGGCGTCGAAACACCCGTAGATCTTGAGGCGCACAACTGAGGATGTGTCCCAGTGAGCACAGACTTTGCACGTCATCACTCGAAATTCCCTACTGGTTCCCATCCTGTATTCTGTACAGGTGTGGATGGTTGACTCCCCCCCGGGGGAGGGTCTGTTGCGGATGTCTTGCAATGCTCCCCTGCGCTGTTCAGAGTAGTCCACTTGTGCCTTAAAGTCTCCGCCTCCTGCAGCTCTCGCACTCCACTGGTGCGGACCACGTGGGGTGGGGGCTGCAGTGACAGGAGGGACTTCCACTACAGTAGTCAGTCTCCATTGGTGCGGGCTACATGGGGGGGGCTGCTGTGGTGAGAAGACGATGACTTCAGCACTGTCCAAACTCACATAGCAAGGAAAACTACTTCTAATTAGACAATCATTTATTCAACCAACTTCTAATATCTCAAAGTCGTTCACGATTCGCGCAGACTGTGCAAGTCATCACTCGAAATTCCCTCCTGGTTTTTCGCTGTTGGGGCTTCGTGGGGCGACAGACTGGCCCACGTGCCCTTAAATTCAGACAACAGGGGAAATGTCTGTCATGATGTCTCAGCATTGTTCAGAGTATTCCACTTGTGCCAGATCCTGAAATGATGCTTGTATAAAGTCGGCTTCAATTAAAATTTTCCCCTCCCTCTCTCGACATACTCCTCCCATCTCCCCTCCTCTCCTCTATCATGGGTCATGCTGGCATGTGGGAGGTGGGATGGGGACTAACTTGCGACGGCCCGTGCCTTGCCTCTGTCCCACCACACAACCTTTGTTGCCGTCGGGCAACTTAGGGGGAGACTCTGAGTACTTTCAACCCTATGATCCCGATGAAGGCTCAAGGTTAGCGGGCTACTCGCTGGGTGAGGGTGCCTACCCAAAAAAATTGCCAGTGCCCCGGACCAGCTCCTCCCATTCATCCCCAAGAATATGCTGCATGACCTTTTTCACACACTCTCCCTTTTCTCTATATATTCCCTTTCTGCCGCTGTTCTGACCTTCTGGGGTTGAAATATGCCCAGCCCAGTTGGTTATCCTAACCCCAACATCTCCCCTTCTGCTTGCCTAACCCCAACCTCTTTCTCCTCTTCTTCTGCCTGACTCTGAACACGCCGGAGCCAGGTTTTTGCGTTGGATTAGTTGTACTGCTTTTCAGCCGCCGGACACTCTGGTGTGCTTTTGTGTTTATACTGCCACTGTGCATAAAATTAGCTTAATGCGTTTTCCCCCCCTCCACATACTCTTCCTCCATCTGTTCTCCTCTCCTCTATCATGGTTCATGCAGCAAGTGGGTGGTGGGATGGGGACTAACTTGCGGCGGCCCGTGCCATGCCTCTGTCTCTATACCCCAAACTATATTGTCGTTGGTCAGCATGGGGAGAGGCTCTGAGTACTTTACCACTTCACCTAACCCTAAAGGCCCCCACACATGAAGACTTCATCTGGGGTTGTTGGCATGGGGTCCAGAGAGCAGGTGGAGGCTTTTGCCTGGGAGACCAACTTAGCTACAGAAATAGAGTCCACAGGAGAGAAGGAGGAGAGAGAGCACTGGGGCAAGTAAACAGTGGGAGGATCAGCTATCTGTGTCAGAGGTGCATATGGTGCGGTGGTGGCATTAGCCTTGAAGAGAGCTTCTTTATAAGACCTAACATGGTCTTTGTAGGCTTCATGGTGGACGGTGAGGCCAGATCTTTTCTCCAGGCAGCGACCAGTAGTCTCAAGGGTGAGGAGTTCAATGGTGAACCAGGGGGCAGAATGGTTAAAGGATACAGTCCGGGTTCTAAGAGGGGCAAGGGAGTCAAGACCCCAGAATTTTAAATCATTTAATGTATTTATATTTGTTGACTGACAAGAAAAAAGACATGATGTAGATTTAACTTTTTAATTTCCATTTCCTTTCTGTAAATTTTTGAACATGAACAATTCCAAACAAGGCTGTTGTGACTCTGCAGCCAAACTGGTCTGAAATATACAGAGGAGAGAGGATCACTCTCAGATGTGAGATCCAGAGAGGTGGAGATAATAAATGGATGTATGAATGGTCACCAGCCAACTTAAACAGACCTACAACATACAATAATTACCGGATTATCAGTGTTACTGAGGCTCACAGTGGAGAATACAGGTGTAAAGGAAGAAGAGACTCATATTCCTCAACAGAGTGGAGTGATGTCATCAAACTGACAGTATCATGTAAGTTGGACTATCTGTCATTCATACTGAAAATGTTTTGATGTTTTCATGAATCTAAATTAAACAGCAGTAAACATTTATCTCCAACAGTAATGAAGTCTCTTAAATGAACTCAATGAACAAGACAAAATAACTGAAAGCAGCCAGTAATCAGAGTTCTGTAGTTTTTCCATCAGGAACAACAAAAGCATCTCAAATAACTTCCAGGCTGGAATGATGCTGCACTTTAACACTGTTCTCCACAATAAGAAGGTTCTGGGTGTGAAAGACACATTCAGCCAACTGGTTGAGTTAACTCAGGTTAATCAGCAGTCAGGTTAGTTCAGATGAATCACTTGAGTAGTCTACACTTCCTGTAAGTGATAGTGTCAGTGGTTGTCTGTGTTCTGTGTTCACTGTGTGATAGACTGACAGTCTGTCCAGGATGTAACCTCGCTCTCATCAAATGTGAGCTGGGATAATCACCCTGTGACCCTGCAAAGGATAAGAGGCTACAGATCATTGATCATTAAACAGTTGTCTTTCAACAATGAAAAACCACAGTGAAAGTGTTCAACTTGGCTCTTCAACACTTAAACACAAGGTTTTACCTTCACAAATGTAACATTCAGTAGTGCAGCAGCTAATTCATTAAGAAACCCAGGAAAAGAGAGAGAGGCATGACATGTAAGAGAGCTCCTTGGCCAGGTTTAAACTGATATGTGTCCAGTATTTATACATTAATTCAGTGTTAACATTAATGCAAATTTAAGTGTTACAGTTCAAATATTTCTTGTCTATATGGGCTGCACTATATAAACTGAAGTAAATCACAGTGACATTAATTTCCTTTTTTATGTCTTTGTTCTAAATCAAACAGCAAACAGACCAAAGGCTGAACTGAGGGCTGATGACAGAGACATTCCTGTAGGGGGCAGTGTGACCCTGACCTGCTCTGTGAACCCATCATCATCTGGTTGGAAATACTTCTGGTACAGAGGAGAGAAAACATCTGAACCTCTGACCTCTCAACTCTCAGCTGGACCAATCAGAGTCTCAGAGGGAGGAGTCTACTGGTGCAGAGGAGGAAGAGGAGAGCCAGTTTACTACACAGAGTACAGTGATTCAATCACTACCAGCAAAAATGGTGAGTTTGACATTTTATATTGTATCTATATTTGTCGGTTGATTAGAAAATAGACATGATGTAGATTTAACTGTCATTTTTTCTTTCCTTACTGTGAATTCTTGAACATGAACAGTTCCAAACAAGGCTGTTGTGACTCTGCAGCCAAACTGGTCCGAAATATACAGAGGAGAGACGATCACTCTCAGATGTGAGATCAAAGATGGAGGAGACACTGAGTGGGAGTATGAATGGAGAACAACCAGCTCAGAAAAACCTTCAAATCAAAATGAACTCTGTATTAGTTTTGCTTACGCATCCCACAGTGGAGTCTACAGGTGTAAGGGCAGAAAGAAAAGTGAAAAGTCTACAACAGATTGGAGTGATCCCTTCAAACTGACCGTATCAGACAGTAAGTCACATCACATTTCTTTCAAAGTGAAGATTATACAGTTCATTAAAAGGCTGTTTTGCTTCATGTATATTTATATAAGTAAATCTTCAGTATGTACTGATTGTGCAGAATGTATTTGATCCTCTATCAATACATGTTTTCATTTTAAAAATCCTTTTCCAACAGAACCCCAGTCTGTCCTCACTGTGTCTCCATCATGGCTGAGTGCTGGAGCCTCAGTAACTCTGAACTGCAGTGTTAAAGATCAATCTGCACGATGGAGGTTCTACTGGTATAAGACTGTTCCTGATCCATCAGACAACTCCTACAGCTATGAGCTGCTACCTGGCAGCAGCAGTGGGACTGAACAGGATTCCTACATTGTTCATGGACAGACACACACAGCAGGATATGTGTGCAGAGCTGGAAGAGGAGATCCACTGTATTACACTTATTACAGTCAACCTAAGTTTGTCTGGTCTGCAGGTCAGTTTGTTTCTATCTGTTAAGAAACAAATGTTATATCAGCTCTGTTCATCTTTTGTTCTAAACGATGATAAACATACAATATCTTGAAAAAAAAAGAAGAAATTAATTTAATGTGGTGTTATGATCGTGTTTCTCTTGCTAACATCAAGCTAAACTTCACACTTCTCACCTCACTGGGTGCTTTTATGTACCGGGCTGGTCAGAATTTACTTGTTTCTTTCTGTCCTCGCTCTTTTACTAACAACACAAACAGAGAGATATGATATCTTAGCTAAAACTTTTCTCTCATTTGCAAAACGTACTTTTAGTCTGGATACTGAAGCAAGAGCTCGAGGTAGAAATTTTGTCAAAGTACTGAACTTTGTTGCAATAAAAACAAAGCTAAAGACTATTTGAATTGAGATATTTTCTATCTAAAGATCTCTGTGCTCTGTTTGACCTCTTATCACATGGTGTTTTTCAGATCTTCACTCATCAGCGTCTCTCACAGTGAGTCCTGACAGAGCTCAACACTTCACCTCTGACTCTGTCTCACTGAGCTGTGAGGGAAACTCTGCTGAGTGGAGAGTGAAGAGGTTATCACCTGAGTCCAGATACCTGTCAGACTGCACCACCTGGGGGACAATGACTGGATCTACATGCAAACTAATGAGTAACAGGCGCAGTGATGCAGTGTACTGGTGTGAGTCTGGATCAGGAGAGTTCAGCAACGCAGTCAACATCACAATACAGGGTATGATTTCACTATATTTATGTTTTGCATGTTAATGAATTGATTAACTTACTAAGAATAATAATATTAATTTTAAATCAATTAATAATTATTCAAAATAACGTGTTCAGGAGTAGAGTACACTGATATTTTAATAGTTTAGCTTATTACCCTAATGACATCTTGAGTATTTAATTGTTTTAAATTAATCAACACATTTAAGTATCTATAATTAAACTGTGATCTTAATCCAGTACGACATGCTAGCAGTGCCAGCTTCACCTCACTGTGATGAGGTTTGGATGCAGTATGCAGCAGGTTTGTGTAGGTTTATTGGTCATCTGTACTTCAGGTTTTATGTCAGTGAACATGTTTAAAGGTCCAATGTGTATGATTTAGTGGCCTCCAGAAATTAGGTTTCACATTCAACCAACTGAATACCCCTCTCCCCACTCTGTTTCTCGGCAAATAGGAGAACACGTTAACATAAAAATGTGAAGCTCCTCTCTAGAGCCAGAGTTTGTTTTGTTTGTTCTGATCTACTGTAGAAATTAGGGCTGTCAAATTATTAAAATATTTAATCTGATTAATCACAGGGTAGCTGTGGATTAATTACGATTCATCAACATTCCTAAATATGACCTTGAATTTCTCATTTCTCCCTATATTGCTGTTTGAACTGAAAGATAAATGACAGGAGGTGAACAGATATGTTTAACTCAATTTGGCTATCTCCTACACCTCTTAGTGAATACAGGATGTGTTATCCAGATTCGTTTTTTTTTTTTTCATCAAACCAAAAGATAACTTTTATTCTAAACAATGTGGGCATCTTTGCCATTGCTTTTTAAAAAAAAAAATGTTTTTAGCAAATATAGGATGGATGGATGAAACTTTTTTTGAACAACTCCACTTTGACACAATAAAATATGGCCATGTAACCTATTCTTCTTTTAGCCATTTGCTGAGGCAAACTAACTGGTTTACATTTTCTGAATGGAGAGCTGACCGTTTCTTGTGAACAATGGGGCCTGCAACTGAGAAGAGTCATTCACATGGAACTGTGGATGCAGGAATGGCTAGATATTTGCGGGCAAGCAGGGCCAGCTTGTCATGAGCGCCTGAATGAGCAGCCCACCACTGCAAGGAGCAGTCCTCAATGCTGATGCTCGGCTCTACTCTGTACCTGTGTATGGCTCTGTCAGGCTGCACTTCTTCATCTGATTCTGAATCTGAGCCCATCTGTAGAAGGCTCATTTTCTTTCTGGGTGGCCCATCTTGAGAGGTCTGCAGGGACATTCTGGGTGATTGTTCATGCAGCATATGCCTCCAAGTGTTGTCCACACCTCTTGTCTTTCACTCTTGGGCAGGCTCTTCAAGTCTTTGAAGCGTGGATCTAGCGCCGTTGCAAGCTTGAGCCATGCATTGTTGGTATTTTCTTGGCGGGAGGCTAGGTCTTCCTTGAATGTCGTCTTAAATCTCACCACATATGCAGGGTCTTCATCGGAGACTTCCATTACGTGACGCAAGTGGCAGAGGGCAGGCAGGACTACTGAGCAGGAGACGTAGGCCTCTCCACCCAGAATCTCAGTTACATACCTGCAGTAGAACAACAGACACACACATACAGACATACAGATACAGTAAGTTATTAGAATACAAGGTGGTACATTTAATTTTAATTTAATCAGTTCAATTACATTTTCAACTGGCACTGCAGTCACATTATTTGTGGATTTCTTACCTGCAGGGCTCTAGAAGCATTTCCAGTCTCTGCAGTTTGTCCCATTCTGGTGGTATCAGCATAACAAGTTTGTGTGTTGTTGATCCAGGGCCGCTTTTATTGCTGCTTGATTGCGGTTTAGATGCTTGACCCTTTCAAGTGTTGAGTTGCAACGCGTTGAAACATCCTGGATCAGTGGCTCCTGCTGCTGTCCCAGGGCCGCTTGCTGTGCTTGCAGCTCTGAGGCGTTTGTCGGGCTGTGCCTGAAGTGGCCGACAATTTTCCGACACTTCGCAAAAACATTTGCAAATCCACTGTCAGAGAGGCTCACAGTGATGCTTCTTTGTAGAATGTGAGCTATGCAGGGCATGTAGTCTAGCCGCAGCTATCATATTGCGTGCACTGTCCGTCCCTATAGATGTGATTTTTCCGTCATTTGCCCGCTTGCATGCTACTGTTTGAAACTGTTCAGCACATGCCTTTGTTTTCATCACGGTTAGCGCAAACGACCTCAGTTCCCAGATTTTAGTGATGTGATGTGCAGTTACACCCAGGTAATTATTGTTACTTACAGACGTCCAGTGGTCTCCTGTCAGGGCGACATAATCCGCTGAAGCCAAATCCTCCTCCTTAGTTTTCTTTTTAGCTTCATGGAGTTCGTGGATTTTCGTCATTACTGTGCCTCTTGACGGTGGCTTGTAGAAGGAGTCGAGAGTTGCAACTTTCAGAACTTCTGTGAGGCCTGTGTCCTCGACAATGTTAATCGGTCTACAGTCCTTAGCAATCATGTGGCAATCGTGTCAGTCAACTTGTCAGAGGTAGACTTACTTAATGCCCCGCGTTTGGTGAGGGTGGTCTGCCGCAAGCTAGGCGTAGCACCTGAAGTTGAAGCCCCGACAAATACATGCTTGGTGTTGAGATGATATTTTAAGGTTGAGGTGCTTTGGTGAAACGAAAACTCCTTCCTGCAGTATGTGCAAATCACAACGTGTTTATTTCTTGTTCTGTCTTTGTTTTTCTTGTACCGGAACTTTCCATCCAAAGGACCAACAGGTTCTGCGGATTCCGCCATCTCGTTCGGGTCACAATCCGCCAAAACATTTGGCGTGACGACTACTGGACGGAGTGGGATGAATTCTGGGACATTCGGGGCGGGTCATTCTGCTCATGCGTTAATGCGTTAAAAAAATGATCGCGTTAATTCCACAAATTAATCATCTCACGTTAACGTGTTAATTTTGACAGCCCTAGTAGAAATATGAGTGTATATAATATAAGTGTATCATGGCAGACTTAATGGAGGAGGACCTGCTCTGTGATAAGAGGCTCATTCTGTGGTGATAAAACAAGATTCTTAATTCTGGTGATTGTGCACTAATTTAAACATCATGAATTTTATGTATTCCATTTCTGCCAGTTGAACCCCCTAAATCCTTCACACTGGACCTTTAAAGCACTGTGTGGTTTGTAGGACCCTGTTGACACCTGGTGTTTATTTGGTAGAAGGTGACGTGTACAGTAAGAGACTCAAGGTGTCTGATAAAACATCAGATTGTATGATCATTCTGTTAAATAAGTGAGAAATAAGCAGACTCAAATCAGTGTGTATCAACTGTAATCTCTATACATCCTTTTATTCTCAAGTTCCTCAAACAGCTGATCTCTGACTGAAACCTCATATTCTTTGACTGTTTAATAGATAAAACTATGATCCTGCTGAGCCCTGCCCGTCCTGTGACTGAGGGAGATTCTGTTAGTCTGAGCTGCAAATTAAGAAGACAAACATTTGACTCCACTGTGTTTTTCTATCACAATGAGAAACTCATTCAAAGTGACAGCAGATGGGAGTTAAATATATCTGCAGTGTCAAAGTCAGATGAAGGATTCTACAAGTGTCAACACTCAGGACAAGAGTCAGCACAGAGCTGGATGTCAGTTCAGGGTGAGTAGGATTAAAATGATTCTTCCATTTTCTTTATGTAAACTGTGTTTCTGTCTGAGAAAGAAACTTTGTATTTTGTGTGTGTTTATATCTTTATCATGGTTTAATGTAACACAATTGTTATATTAATTAAAGCACTTTGTAAAGTCAGTTTTACAAACATGTTATATAAGTTTATTAATAGTTCATGTTTACTATTTTCACAGCAGTGTCCAGGCCTGAAAGCTCTTCATTTCCTGTTCTGTTGATTGTTCGGCTGGTTTGTGGAATCCTTCTTGTTATTCCTCTGCTCGTTTTGTTTTGCTACAGAGCGTCCAATGGTGAGACCTTCTTCTTCTGTTATTAGATGTTTTTAACTATTCAAATACAAACACTCTGATCTCATGAGATAGAACAGCAGTATAACAACCATCTAACAGCAAATGTCTTTTTCACAGATTCATGCTTTTACAGGTAGGTGCAACACTCTCTCATCTCAGTTTGAACATAATTTATTCTATTTTAAATGTATTGTATCTGATATGTGTTGTAGACCAGTCCAGTCTGAGTGCGCCAACACAGAGCATGTTGACTTTGAGGTTGATAATTACTCTGCTCTCCTCCATGGTAAGCAGTTAAACTAATCTGTATTTTTTACGTATCATATTTAAATCTTAGTTTATTTAATCAGTATTGTAAACTAACCTTGTCTTGATATTTATTTCTCTGTAGGTGATGTTTGTCTCTATGAAACAATCAGAGGCCGTCAAGAAGCTGAACATGGTACAGTTTATACCTTTTTATTTAACATAAAGCTGTTAAAAATACTAGAATAAGACAATTTAATTTAACTGTAAGTGACTTCTTGACAATACTTGAGAATATTTATTTGTCTGAAATGACATATTTTAGACTGAGTTACATAGTTAACAGCAAATGTGTTTTTCACAGATTCATGCTTTGTCAGGTTGGTGCAACACTCTCATCTCATTTTGAACATAACATCAACACATTGTTATGTTCCTTTGTGCTTTGCCTCTTCCACAGCAGGAGGCCCTGTCTGTATATTTGTGTTCAACTCTCACTTACTGCCCTGTTACCCCATCAGAGGGCCCAGGGCTGGACTGGGACAAAAAATCTGCATTTTTGGCTTAGACTGGCCCCTCATACAGAGCCAGTCCAAGCCTCATGGGGCCCTAGGCAAAATTTGATTTTGGAGCCATCTATTACTGCCAATAATAATGATTATTGATTATTCACACACCTACTATAAACTAAATTAATTCGACTTATTCTACTCTCTAATAAGAAAACGAATTGCCGGTGAAACAACTGAAAATTGCTTGAGAAGTTTTGAAATAATATGGATTTGTCTAAAATCATGTTCCTTGTCATATGATTATATCTTATATTAAATATAATAAACATTAATTCATTTATTAACATATTCATCTCAGTATGTTCTGCAGTGCACTGAGCAATTACAGGCTGTTTTATGGTTAACTTACCATGTACAGCTGAGGTTGCAGAGAGGACAGTGGGCACAGTGGGAGCAGAGGATAGAGATGGACCTGAGATGAAAAACATATCCCTTGTCATATGATTATTTATATTAGTATATCTTAATGAGATAACTTAACTACAAATTAAATATTTATGGTGACAGTTTTTGATCACCTGATTCATCAGCCTTGGCTACTCCTGAGGAGGTGGATTGGCTGAGTCAGTGCCTGCTCCAAAATATTTTAACAGTGCGACTGGGGAAGTTTCATATAACGTGTGAGCATAATAGGGAGATGATGTAAAAGGAATATGTTTATTTACTCACATAATTTACTGTGCTCTGCAGCAAACAATTGCAAACAACATACCTCAAACTATAAGCTAACTAAATTAATTAATGCAAAACTATATTGCCATAACGTCACCGCGTTTGTAATTAACGTCAGTTATTAAACATTTGCTATCAACATTGTTATCAAAAACGTTGTTTTGATGCCAAAAAGCGACCCAGAGTGTGAGTAATATATATATACACTGAGAATCAACTTATTCCAAGTATTACACAAACACAAAAACGTTAGCTTGAATAGTAAGCTATCTAACCTAGTAAGACGTTTTGAACTAATGCTAGCTAGCAAATTTGCTATTATAGGCTAACGTATTTGGAACAAAATATCAACAAATGTTACATTACCAAGACATGCCTTTATCTTGTCGTTTTGTCTCCTCTTCCTCTTTCTTCCTTTTCCTTTTTTCTGCCCCTGAAGGGTAAGTTCTTTTTTGCGACATCTTTCACCTGCTCCTGGCTCCTGCATGCTCAGTACGCACTGCACGGTTGGGCGCACAGCAGATGTTACTAGCGGAGCTCTGACATTTCAAGCAGAGAGGCAGTAGGAAACTACACTCTTTGTTGGGGGGGTTTGTACAAGAATGTACATTTGATAATATATGTGTATATATATATATATATATATATATATATATATATATATATCTGACTGGAAAACATGCTCACAAATCCTATGAACAACTATGTTACACCCCTGCTGACTTTAGAAGTCTATCAAATTATCATTGTGGAAAGCAAATAAGTAAATTTACTCAACATAGTTCTACCTCCTTAGATGTATTCTATTTCAAGCGGAATGCATCAGCATCCTAAATATCATAAGTTTAGTGTCTATTGTTAACTCCACCACTTTTGTCTGCTCTGTGTAGTTCAATTCTTTTATCCTTTTTATTGAAATCATCTCTAATATGTATTTTCCGAATTTCCCTGATAAAGCAGCTCAATTCTTATTCTTCAGGTTAAAAGGTGCTCCCTCCTTTAAAAAGCTATAACATGCATTTGTATCAGGATAAAAAACAGGGTTGCTTTATGAACTAATGCACAGCAACTTGTGTTAAAAGCATTTAACACTGTCTAACACTGTTACTCTTATTCAATGTGGGCATACCTTTTGCTAATAATACTTTTATACTTTTTTTACACTTACTTTAGTAATGCTTAAATTGCAAAGTTTTTACTTCTCATTTAGTAGTTTTAAAATCAGTTTTTTAAAACATGTTTGTGTAAAGGATTGACTGCTTCAGGATATGAGATTAAATATAGATTTTGAAGTTCAAGAAATTGATTTGAGATTGATTTTAACTGTTCAAGCCAAACTTGTACAGTTGGATCTTGACTAATTACCTCTGGATTAGTCACATAGATAAACAGCGAAGGTGGTGCCCCATTTACCAGTGTGTTATTAATCACCAGTGATTAATTACCGCTTTTTTAACAAGCTATATCCCCTACACTATTTGAATGTATTGTATCTGTTACGTGTTGTAGACCAGTCCAGCCGGAGAGCGCCAACACAAATTGTATGGATCACGAGAATGATCATTACTCCACTCTCCTCCATGGTAAGCAGTTAAACTAATATTATAAATCTAATCTTATATACTTATACAGTGGGGTCCAAAAGTCTGAGACCATTGAAAATCTGTAATATTGTCACATAAACCTGGAAATAATCAGAAAGTGTAAAGACAGTGTGAAATCATTTCCAGACTCCAGGTTTCTAAAGGGGAAGTACATGTAACAATATAACCTTTAAAACACTTCACAGAAACTGGATCAGTTGTATAGAGTTAAACTGATTAAACTAACATTGTCTTGATATTTATTTCTCTGTAGGTGATGTTTGTCTCTATGAAACAATCAGAGGCCGTCAAGAAGCTGAACATGGTACAGTTTATACCTTTTTGTTTGCCATGGAGCTGTTAGAAATACTAGAATAAGACAATTTAATATAACTGTAAGTGACTTCTTGACAATCCTTGAGCATCTTTATTTGTCTGAAATGACATATTTTAGACTGAGTTACACATCTAACAGCAAATGTCTTTTGCACAGATTCATGCTTTGTCAGGTCGGTACAACAGTCTCTTATCTCATTTTTAACATAACATCAACACATTTTTATGTTCCTATTTCAATGTGTTGTATCTGATACGTGTTTAGACCAGTTCAGTCCGAGAGCACCAACGCAGATCGTGTGGACTATGAGAATGATCATTACTCCACTCTCCTCCATGGTAAGCAGATAAACTAATATTATAAATCTAGTCTTATATACGTATACAGTGGGGTCCAAAAGTCTGAGACCATTGAAAATCTCTGATATTGTCACGTAAGCCTGGAAATAATCAGAAAGTGCTAAGAAAGTGTGAGTCTGAGCATCAAATCATTTCCAGACTCCAGGTTTCTAAAGGAGCAGTGCATGTAACAATACAAACTCTAAAACACTTCACAGAAACTGGATCAGTTTTATCCAAAGCACGATCAGACAGACCCAACATGACCACACCATCAGAAGATCAATAAATTGAGCTTCGTTCCCTGAAACATAGAAAAACATCTTCATCACAGATACAGAATTTGATAAATACACACACAAAAATCCAATCAGGTGAAGTCTGACAAAGGAAAGTTGTCTTGTAGTCGTCTCGAACATGATCATCCGTTCCTTAGTTGGTGAACAAGACAACAGACTGGAGGTGGGTGAAGAAATACCAGAATTCTTCAAAGAATCACCTTTTAACTTAAATTGTTAAGCTGATAATATCAATAAAAAATATTATTACAGTCAAAACAAATGCAAAGTAGAACTCTTGTGTGGTCTGTCTTTTTCTTTCTTTTCTTCTTTTAAATAATCAAAAAAAATCTGAGGTCTCACATGATTAATGTATATAGTTAAACTGATTAAACTAACCTTGTCTTGATATTTATTCCTCTGTAGGTGATGTTTGTCTCTATGAAACAATCAGAGGCCGTCAAGAAGCTGAACATGGTACAGTTTATACCTTTTTATTTAACATGGAGCTGTTAGAAATACTAGAATAAGACAATTAATAGTAAAAGATTAATTGACAATCATTTAAGTTTAAAACATGTTTACATTTCAAATTAATCCAATAATCTCACACATTATTTTACTGATCGTAAAAACACTGCTAAGAGTCAGTTCTTTTTTGGGAGAGTTGTGGGGGGAGAAAGACAGGGAGAGGGAGAGAGAAGGGGCAAGAAAGAGAGAGGAGGGGGAGAAAGAGAGAATCAGGGAAAAGGAGACAGAGAGGGGGGAAAAAGAGAGGAAGGAGAGAGGAGAGAGAAAGGGGTGAGAGAAGGAGGGGAGGGGTAGGGAGAGCAAGAGAGAGGGGAGGATAGGGGGAGTGAGGGGAGAGAAAGAGGACAGTGAAATGTCATTAATCAACCTGAATCTCTTTTTGTTTACTTTGCTTTTTCTTTCAGGTCAATAAAGAAATCTGCACCAACTAAACCAATGGAACGTACGACAACATGAAAAACTACATCTGTGTACTCTGACAGCTTGTATGGAATCACTGTGTGCAGCTGTGCTGTCCAAATAACAAACAGTGTTTTTTAAAGTAAGATAGATAGAGAATAAAAGAGTCAATCTGTTTCAGCTGAAAGGTCAGCGCTCTTCACATCAGGGCGTTCTGGGTGAGTCTGACAAAAAGCTACAGAGAAAGTCTCAGTTTATAGAATACTATGATAATAAGACACAGAGGGAGGTTCAGAGCAGAAGATGAGACGCTGTTGAAAACACCTCAGTACCTACGGTGAACTGATAAGTGTCCTGAGAACTGAGAATAAGTCCTGAGAATAATATGTAAGGTCAAAAGAGAATGTCAGTATGTAAGGTGAGCGATGGCTATGCAAGGTGGAAAGGTAACCATTATATGTGAGGTTAAAGGTAAAGAACAGAGTTTTTATTACAGCTGACAGCATTTCATTAGACTGCTGTAGAAATATGAGACATGCTCAGTATTCTGTACAGTTAATTTGTTAGCAGATGATGTAAAATAATGGCTTCATATGGATTTTATTATTGTCTCTTTTAGCACAAGACCACTGAAGCAGAATCCCTGTTTTATTTACGCACTTCATCATTACTTTTCATTTTTACAGTTACGTTGTCACCTTTTGTTTTCGTTCAGTTTTTGTAGGAAACATTGAATGCAACTTTGATACAATCTGTTTGAGCTTGTGTAGCAGGGTACCAGCTTTAAAGTCAGCGTCTTTGTTAAGTGTTAGATCCAGGATAGACGTCAACACTGACTTTTGATAGAAGTAATAATCTGCTATCAAACAACATCTCCTATTGCATGTACAGTATGTATGTTTTCTCTGTCATTTTTAAGTTAACTGAGAGGTATTGTGTGTATTTTTTTACCCCAAAGTATCATTCTTTTCCTTGTATCTTTTGAATATTTTATACATGAATAAACAGTTTGTTTTCCAGCAGTAAGCTGTCAGTTGTGTTTTTAATTCCTTTTTTGACTGCACAGCCAAACTGCCACAGAGCCCTGTAGCAATGATCATGTCCCTTAATGTCAGTGTGTCTTAAAGTGTTTATCTGTTTCATCCAAACATCCTGCTGGTTCAGATTTGGAAACTTCAACACATCTATGCAGCTGAGATTTACTGCGGAGGCCACCAAATGCACACAATTCCAATTTCTACATTAAGTTGCTTTGATTTGTATTTTCTGTCATGCTTGTAGTTTAGTTGTTTCCTGTTTTATTTTGAAGTTCTAAAATTTCCCTTATGTGTGCTGTTTAACTTTCCATTTCCTCCCTTTTGTGTGGTTCCCGGCCCTTTTTCTGTGTTCACCTGTGTCTTATTACTTAATCAGCCCTTGTGTATATGTGTACCAGTGTGAGTTAACCAGGTAGCAATGATAAGGAGATGTGATTTAAGTTAATACAGAGACAGGTCAATGAAACGTCTTAAACTTGATTTTAAATGAACATCATCAGGTTGATGAGTAAGTCAGTCAGTGTACTTGATAGACTCCAGTCACTGTGCAGGTGAAATAAAAGCTTTTTCCACAGATCACCACAGGGGGGCGTCAAACCACACTGACTGATACTGACACAATGCATGTGCTCCTTTTTACCTCTGAGACGAGGGCGGCTGTAGTGAAGTCCCAGGATGCCAAGTCAAGGTTACCTGTGAGCCTCATTCTCAAAGAGTTGGAGTTCTCTCTAAGTAACAATAACTCTGTCAACTTCTGTTATTTTAAACTTTTCATGTTCTTTGACTCTTTCACAGCTGAAAATGTCCCCCTGCTTTACTCCACTCAGTTTCTACCACAAGAAAAAAAAAACTGTTAGAAGGCACGAATGATTCTTGGTGTCTCAGCATCACGTCGTTGTGTGTGAAAAGGAACTGAAAACATATTTCAGTCATGCTGATGAGGATCCGGCTTTCTTTTCACGCAACAGCTTATTTCAGTATTTTGTTCATTTGATTTGCTTTTCCCTGATTATTATCCTATTTGATATCTAGACTCATAGTAGTAACATTAGACAAAAACAAAGGCGTCTCACTTTACAGATATCTTGACTCCATCTTATCAGGCTGCAGCTGACAGGCCAGGTTACGTCTTAAAGATCAAGAGTTGTGAAACATTGACAGCTAATATAATACTTGGTCTGTTTAGATTAATATCTAAAGACACCTGACTGATAATCTATTCTAACTTTTCAACATTTAATTCTTTAACTGAATAAAACACCACTTTGAAAACTTAAGAAATTCTTTATTCTGAGGTCAAACAAGAAACAGCTGTTTCACTCTGGTGAGTATTTGCTGATAGTATTTGAAACAAAATTGTATTTGTGACATAGTGTACACATAACACAGGTCAATAATAACACACAGGCAGAGTGGTCGCACAAACTGTCAGCATTTACTGCATTAAATGCATAAATATACCTGCAATAAATTGTTAGTACATGGTCACACAAGTTAAAGGCAGTACTGTAGAGGTGTGTGTCTCTTCCCTCCAGCACAGAATCTTTACATGTCCTCACTTTAGGCTGGCTTTGCCACAACTTCACCCACAGGAAGTGACTGAGCTCAGAGAAAAACAGAAATAGTCTCATGAGCAGAAGTGAGCATAAAGAGAGCAGAAAGCTCCTCTCTCTTCCATTGTCTCTCACCATTCATTACTGTACATTCTCTCTCACCATAAGGTCCCATGAGGTCCACCAGAAGGGGTCTGACTACTTTCTGCTTTGACATCATAAGTTACTGAGCGTAGATTGATGAGGGAAAATGGAATGTAATTAATTTTAGCATAATGCTGCAACATAACAAAATGTGATAAAGGTAGAGGTACCTAAATACTTTCTGACTGCACTGTGTGTACACACAACACACACCCTCATTGAACTACAGGCACTGTGGATTCAAGAACTGTTGGACGGCATAACATGTACAGATTAGAGAACAATAAAATGTCAGTGTGATGTAATATGATTAAATCCAATGATCTTGTGTTTCTTAGATGTGAAATAAGGATGAGGAACAAACCTTTGCAAGAGAGATAAGTTAATAATTTATTCACAGTGGACAGGAAACGTAAATGTGTCAAAGTATGCTGCCTTCAACACCACTGCAGTTATTTGAGCTTTGTGTGAAAGGGAACCAAGAACAGAGTGAGAACTGCACTCAGAGGAGGAAGTTGATGAAAAACTCTGCTCTCACATTTATAAGATGGTGCAGACAGTGTGGGTGCTGGATGTGAAGATGGGGCACACTCTGCTCGGTGTGCTCGGGTTATTCTGTGAGTACATCTGTGACTTTCTATGTGATGTTCAGTATTTATATCAGTGTAGTAGTTGTGTAG
>CAEMYA010001683.1:15323-29134 GCA_903131615.1 Diplodus sargus | reverse complement strand
TCGGAATTGTAGCTGAGAACATCAGTTATAACAGCCCACGTATTAAAATAATGTCGGGTTTAAATCGGGCTCGGGCTCATAATTACAGTTAATGTGTCGGGCAGGGCCGGGCTCGGACACAAAGTGCACTGGGTCGGGTCGATGATTCTTGATTCTTTGGGCCCGATCTAAGCTCTAGTCAGACAGCATCCAGTTTACTGATGACGATCATGTAATTATGTAACTTAGAGGGAAACACGTAACTTTGTCACTTTCCAGGATGTTTGCTGGGTCAGTATCTCAATCTCTACACATTATAACAGCATCCATATGATTATAAACTGTCTGCTGGTTGAGACTGACAGGAGACACCAGAGGGACACTGAACCCGGCTGGCCGGACATCGGTCCCTTTCTTTGTGCCAGACTGAACTGTGTGTCTTGAGTTATCGTTAACGTTAAGCCACCGCAGCTGCATCTTCTTAATAATGCTGCGCGGGTATTTACAAAGTATAGATTTGATCATAGTTTTCGTCACATGACCACCATTTACGTTGCGTCTCGTCTCGTTTCCGTCACTTGATAAAGGTTCGTTGACGACGATATTTAGTCATGATTTTCGTTGAGGAAAGCAACGCGAGTTTCCATCTTTTAATTCTACCACTGAAAGAAACATCATTTCTGTACAGTATCATAGGATTCTTTTACTCTGGACACATTGTGGTCTCGTTCAGGACCAGGTGTATATTGTGAGCAGCACAGTGAATACAGACACATTTGGTTCTCTGTCTGCGACCCGGAGTGTTCACCACTCATTGTTGCTGCATCATCGTAACTCTGTCCTCTGCATTTATTCACAGATGTTCCTTCTTCTCTAAAAGTCCAACAATCTCTTTCTCCAAACCAGATGCACTTTGATGGTGGACTGCATGAAACCCATGAAACCTTCATGTATTTTCACCTCTAATGGATTATCATGTTCATCTTTCTGAAAAGTGACGTATCAGATCACCTGACTGAGTTGATCTACTTTAGAAATGTCTTGAGTTGTGTCCGTTATTACAGAAGAAAATTCTGCTTCATGGATTTCTTTCACTATTTCGTCTTGAACTTTTTGTGCCATAATAGAGATCATTTCATTTTGAATTTTTAGGCTTAAGTATTCTGTTTGACTTGTACTAGTACTGAACCTCTGTGATACTGGGTCATACCGGCCAAGAAGTTCTATAACGGACTAAAAGTTTCTGTTGTTTATTTCTCCCAATCTGTCACGATCTGCACGGAAAGCAGAGTTACTGGATGTAAAGTGTCAAAGTAACGCCAACGATTCTTGTCAACACCTCTGACCAAAAGATGACTTCATTTTTATATTCGGAGGAAATTTGCTGATTGATTGTAAGATTCTGCTGCCACATATCAAACGTTACACAAGCTGCCATGTGAGAACGGGCATGTTGGTGTTCTCTGATCTTTCTGGATCGTCCTTGTTGGTCATTAATTCCAGTTGTCCAGGACAAATTATGACACACTGATTTCCTCTCAGCAAAAAGCCAACAGAGCTCACAACAGACACGATCCATTTCTGGGGAGTAACAACCATTTGCGTGGTATCTTTGTACCTTTCTTTGATATTCTGTTGTAATACTCATTGGAAAAACACCTCCCTTTGTATCTCTAGGATACAGACCTTCTAATCTGCTGGTCCCTGCCTCAAAATATACTTTGCATCTGTAATGTCTACAGGGGAATCAGCCCTGTCACTTGGGTCAGACATGTCAGTTTTAAGAGCTGATTCTGGGCTGATTTGAGATGCAGAGCTATCTGAGGCGCTCGTTGCTGCTGTCTGAAGGTTTTTCTGGCTGGTTGGTTGTAGATCGGGGCACTCTGGACTCTCCATCAACTGATACTGAAGCAAGGAGACGCTCTCCCTGAACTGATGTTGATGCCGCTGGGCTTTCCCTGTCCTGGCTCTGCAGCTGTGAGGGTCACGGTGGACTCCTCATCTGACGGTAACACTGAGGTGTCTCCCTCATCTATAATGTAACTGTCTGCTGATCACTGTCTTTGCAATCAGGCTGTTTCATCCCCGTCAACCCAGCTGTTGCTTTCTACATCTTCCTGGCCGGCTGTGTGTGGCTGTGTAGCTATAACATTTCAGAAAAAAAGTTGTTAACTAACATGCCGGTTAATATTTTTATTATAGCTTGTATTTTTATTTATGAAACCTGTCCTGTATTTATGACTCTAGTGTGGCAGGCAGTATGTCTGTAGGCTACAGCCGTTTTTGTACCTAATTATAAAGACAAATTATCCGTAGGTTAGGCTATATGAAAGCCATAATGTTATATTATTCTGATTATGAAAAAAAAAAAATTCAGCATAACTAACTAACTAACTAACTTCACACTATTAAGTAGTTTACCTTGCTAACACTGTCGGTAACTTTAGCTGTCTAGTAAACACTGTCGGCTGTATGAGACTGCTCACCTGTCATACTGCATCCTTCACGACTGACACGATTTACCGTTTCAAATATAGTTGTTATTTTGGAAGCTTGGCAGTAAATCCATCAGATTTTTTTTGGGCACCACTTTGATTCATTTTCAGAGTGTCTCTGACCGTGATGCTGAGCTGCCACTGATTTGAATTTCCCGCCTGACGTATCAATTGGACCAAAAGTCTCTGACATATCAAAGAAAACTATGGACCAGTAAAGTTATTATTTTAAATATTCGTTGTATTTTTATGCTCAAAATACAGACAATGTCATGACGTGAACCCTACAATGTGGGGGTATATTTTACAGCCCAGGGCCACAGATTATATTTGTATTTATAGTTCACTGCTGAATGTGTGCACTTTCACTTGCACTTAAAGTTAATTATGCTGCACAATATCTTTAAAATGTTGTTACTGATATGGTAATCTGTACATTTACTGTATTTACTGTTTGTTTCTGTGAATACAGAGTATTGTTTCTGCAATGTTGAGCAATTTGAATGCACTACCTCTTTATTTGGATTCATATAAACTTTGTAATTTAAATTGTTTTTGACTTACATGCAGTCCCCTTTATAATTAATGGTAAAGCAAGCATATCCGTCCATGTTCAAAGATATTCAAAGTAGGGCTGTCAAATGATTCATTTTTTTAATCGCGATTAATCGCAAATTAATCGCAATTTATGGCACATTTTTTTCTGTTCTAAATAAATCTTAATGTATTCTTTTCATGTTCTTAATACTTTTAAGAAAGTTCTCTTCTCCCAGAAGTTCACTTATGTACCTGTAACACAAGTGAAAAAGTACTTCAGCTGATTCTGTCTCTCTCTCTCTCACACACACACACACACACACACTCACACACACACACACACACACACACACACACACACCCTCTCTCTCTCTCTCTCCAGGACTGTCACCAGCCTCTTCAGCTTATCTGTTGTTGGCATGGTGACTTTGGTCTCATGTAGGGATGAGCTTGCGTTGGCTTGCAAATGATATTTGAGACTCGACGTACTTCAATGGTAACTCATTCATGTCGACAGTCCGTGCAGATAACTTTTGTCCTATCGATCATCTGACAGTGTTTTGAAAGTGAATTTGCCGTTCATAAGTCCTTTCTCCATTTCCTTTCGCTTTTCGATTTTCAGTCCACCGCCAACCCCGCTTCTTCTTCTGATTCCCTTTCTTGTGTGTAAAAAAAACAAAACGTCGTTAACGCGTTATATTGGTTTTTTTTTATACCGAGCGTTAATCCGAGCGTTATTAACTTTGACAGCCCTAATTTGAAGGTAAACTGATTCACAGTTTATCTCTCTGCTGATCTTCATTTGTAGAGCCAAGATCATTTTATTTGTTGAACACTCCTGGATGTAACTTTTCCCCGTAGCCGTTACATTTGGTATTGCTATGTAAGTTGACCAGAAAATAACAAGATGTGGCAATTGTCTTGCTGCCTATTAATTCTCCCATTGAACGGATCACCTCAGTCATCATCAGAACAGTTTCCCCCCCTTGAGAAATGTGTCAGGAGCCGCCACTGTTCAGTGATTTAATTCATTTATGTGTCACAGAAATCTTTTGAATTTGAGGTTCAGTATTTTCTGATCAGACATCTGACACAGAGGGTCTGTTGTTATTATCAATATCATAACACAGCAGTGACGTGGTGGAAATTAGACTTAATATTAAAGTATTGATAATCCTCTGCAGTCAGTGTGAGTGAGAAGTAGTTTGGATGAGCGGTTCATCAAGCAGCAAAACCAGAGGCCAAGAAATCAGACAGGCACAATCTGAACAGACACTAAACTAGTCTGAAGAAAGAGGTGTAGCTTTAGTGTTTGTGCCAAAACCCTCCTGGATGCTCTTCATCTCTTCTTCTCATCTTCCTCTCTTCACTTGTAACTCTTGGCTTATTGCCATGTTGCATTTTCTCGTTAACTGAACTGAACAACTGGAGGTGGAGTAAACAAAGCAGACCTCCGGACACTGAACCATCTACAGAGTCTCACACTGACTGTCTGTGGCTGCAGCAGGACTCTTCATACCTGAGAGTGTCCAGTCTCCAGCCTGGATCCTCCAGTCGAGCAGACAGTCGCTTCACTCCTGAGTCTCCTGGATGGTTGTAGCTCAGGTCCAGCTCTCTCAGATGGGAGGGGTTGGAGTCCAGAGCTGAGGCCAGAGAAGTACAGCCTTCCTCTGTGATCAGACAGCCTGACAGCCTGCAGACACACAAAACAACACACATCACACATCAGCTGAAGGTCCTGATGGTTCAGTGCACATCTGTGTTTAAGGGTTTAACGTTTATTATATTCAACATCTTAGTTTTCACTCATTTATTAAGAAGCACTAATACAGAGTGTAACTGAAGCTGATGGAAATGCCATTAGTTTTGCAAATATTCAGTCATGCGTGTCAAGTCAGAGGATCACGAAAGTAATTAAAGTTCATCCTGAGGGGAGCATGAATGTCAAAATCCACATGACGAGCCATCCAATGGTTGTTGAGATATGTAAGTCAGAATAGACTGACTGACCCACATTTTATCATTGGTCATTGGTTTTGTATTGTTACTTTGATGAGTGAATGATCTGTTAAGTTGTCAGACTGTGAACACTATCAGAACATCACACTCCTGTCCACACAGATGTCATCTCACCTCTGTTGTGGCTCTGTTACTGCCTCTGTTGGAGGATCAGAGGTGGAATGAAACCGTCCCCCCATTCTCCTCCGTCCCCCGTGATCCTCTGACATTTGTTATATATATTTTTTTAGCATGTCTGGTCAAGACCAGCTCTATTTGTACATGACTACTTGTTAGATGAAATAATGAAATAAATAATGAATCCTGACCTGAGAGTTTCAAGGACACAGTGTGGACTCTCCAGTCCAGGTAACAGTAGCTTCACTCCTGAATCCTGCAGGTTGTTGTTACTCAGGTCCAGTTCTCTCAGACTAGAGGACTGGGAGCTGAGAACTGAGGACAGAGCTTCACAGCTTCTCTCTGAGAGGTTACAGCCACTCAGTCTGGATAAAGAATAATGAGCAGAAAAAGAAAATAATATTTCTACTTGGGTCAATAACAGCACATTTACTGCGTTCTGAAGAAACTTCTCCACACTTACAGAGCTTTGTTGGAGGCTTTGACCACTGGCAGCAGCCTCAGAAGAGCCTCCTCTGAAGCAGAGTATTTCTTCAGGTCAAACACATCCAGATCTTTTTCTGATGACAGTAAGATGAAGACCAGAGCTGACCACTGAGCAGGAGACAGTTTATCTGTGGAGAGACTTCCTGAACTCAGGGACTGTTGGATCTCCTCCACTAGAGAACGATCGTTCAGTTCATTCAGACAGTGGAACAGATTGATGCTTCTCTCTGCAGAAAGATTCTTTTTGAACTTAGTCTTGATGTACTCGACTGTTTCCTGATTTGTCTGTGAGCTACTTCCTGTCTGCAGATCTCGGAGGAGAGTTTGATTGGTCTGCAGTGAAAGACCCAGGAGGAAGCGGAGGAACAAGTCCAGGTGTCCATTTGGACTCTGTAAGGCCTTCTTCACAGCACTCTGGTAGAGACGTGTCTCTGCAGACTGACGGTCTGCTGTTTTTTCTTTAACCAGCAGATTGACTCCAGAGTTGATGAACGTCAGATGGACATGAAGAGCAGCCATAAACTCCTGAACACTCAGATGGATGAAGCAGAACACCTTGTCCTGGTACAGTCCACTCTCCTCTTTAAAGATCTCTGTGAACACTCCTGAGTACACTGAGGCTGCTCTGATATCGATGCCACACTCTGTCAGGTCTGATTCATAGAAGATCAGGTTGCCGCTCTGCAGCTGCTCAAAAGCCAGTTTTCCCAGAGACTCAATCATGTTCCTGCTCTCTGGAGTCCAGTGTGGATCTGTCTCAGATCCTCCATCATACTTGACGCTCTTCACTTTGGCCTGAACCACCAGGAAGTGGATGTACATCTCAGTCAGGGTCTTGGGCAGCTCTCCTCTCCTTCTGGTCTTCAACACATCCTCCAGAACTGTAGCAGTGATCCAGCAGAAGACTGGGATGTGGCACATGATGTGGAGGCTTCGTGATGTCTTGATGTGGGAGATGATTCTGCTGGCCTGCTTCTTGTCTCTGAACCTCTTCCTGAAGTGCTCCTCCTTCTGTGGGTCAGTGAACCCTCTGACCTCTGTCACCATGTCAACACAGTCAGGAGGGATCTGATTGGCTGCTGCAGGTCGTGTGGTTATCCAGAGGCGAGCAGAGGGAAGCAGTTTCCCCCTGATGAGGTTTGTCAGCAGCACATCCACTGAGGTGGACTCTCTAACATCAGTTAGGATCTCAGTGTTGTGGAAATCCAGAGGAAGTCGACACTCATCCAGACCGTCAAAGATGAACACAACCTGGAACTCTTCAAACCTGCAGATTTCTTTGGTTTCAGTGAAGAAATGATGAACAAGTTCCACCAAGCTGAACTTTTTCTCTTTCAGCACATTCAGCTCTCTGAAAGTGAATGGAAATGTGAACTGTATGTCCTGGTTGTCTTTGTCTTCAGC
Organism: Diplodus sargus; assembly: GCA_903131615.1. NCBI lineage: Eukaryota > Metazoa > Chordata > Actinopteri > Spariformes > Sparidae > Diplodus > Diplodus sargus. The sequence continues at coordinate 22,097 of CAEMYA010001683.1, read as the reverse complement.
CCAGTCCAGAGTGAACTTCTGTGTTAAGACTGTTTTCCCGATGCCAGCCACTCCCTTTGTCATCACTGTTCTGATTGGTTCATCTCTTCCAGGTGAGACTTTAAAGAAGTCTTCTTGTCTGACTGTTGTTTCTGGTCTGTGTGGTTTCCTGGATGCTGTTTCAATCTGTCTGACCTCATGTTCATCATTGACCTCTGCAGTCCCTCCCTCTGTGATGTAGAGCTCTGTGTAGATCTGATTCAGAAGGGTTGGGTTTCCTGCTTTAGCGATCCCCTCAAACACACACTGGAACTTCTTCTTCAGGTTAGATTTAAGTTTGCGCTGACAAACTGCAGAATGACTTTCTAAATAAACACACAACAAAAAAGACCATGAAGTTATTTCTAAAGACAATAACACAATTTCCTTCCCCTAAAGATTGTATATATAAACAGATTCATCATCATCAGACTTCAGTAAATGTCTCATTGATCCATCATGTTAAATCTTTAGAGAAATCCTCTTACTGCTCTGCAGACAGTCAGCCAGCTCCTCCTGCTTCATTCTCCTCAGGAAGTGAAGTGTGATCTTCAGAAATGCCTCTCTGCTGCTCCTCCTCTGCTCTTCATCCTCACCGTCCAACACCTCCTCATCCTCCCTCTGACTCTCTGGGTAGCATTCTGGGTAATCTGAACTCAGAACCTTCTGGACCTTCTTCAGCTCGTTCTTCACAAAAGTGACAATGTTCTCCTCCAGCAGCTGAAACAGAATATTATGTGAATGACAACATTTAACATCATGGAGCCAAACATCAGATCCATGTTGGACAGATTCACCACTGGTCTGTAAAGTGCAGCATGGAGATTATTGTGAACAGACTGGATGTAAAAGTAGTTGTTGTTCCTGTACAGACCATAAATATGGAGTCCAGGTGTGTCTGATGCTGCTGGACAGACGGACCTCTGGGAACCTCTGAGCTCTCCTGGTCCACTCTGTGGAGGAATCATGAAGAATCAGTCACATTGTGTCTGTCCACTCAGAGACAAACACAAGCTGAAGGTCCTTTGAGTTAAAGTGTTGATGACATCATTGAATCAGATGGTTTCCTCTGACATCACAGTGTTGGTCGTACTGCTGATCCCACTGTGAATCAACAGTCAGTCAGTTTACTGGGTCGGTTCAGCAGCTTGTCTGGTTTAGTCCCTCCAGCTCTTATTGACCCGTTTAATACTGTGGACAGCAACACACAGCTAACACAAGCTAGCTGGATGCTAACTGTCCAGTGCAAACTGGTGAAGAGTCTCAATAAACTTGTTTTCAATTGAGATTCCAACATTGGAGAACGAAAAAATGATTCATTATGTCTTTTTGTTATTTATATTATTTCTGCAATAAATTTTAATCTGACATCAAAAAACTAAATTACTGGTTTGTTTTTCATACAAACTTGATTTTGATATTTAATTTGTCTGATTTGTGACCTGAAAGTCTTTATTGACTTTTTTGTGTTTTGCTTTTATGTGATTAACGACACAACGGCCTAAATATAAAGATAATAATGAATTCATCATTTGTAAATATGAGCTATATTCATGTAGACATTACTTGAAATACTTAACGTCTGAGTTTCAAAATGCTCCACGTAACTTTAGACGTATTTGTAACACTTTATTATTTGTTGCATATTTAATAAATATTGTAAAACAGTAAAATGTTCTGCCTTCAGTTCATATCTTTGTCTCAAGTGTTTGAACTATATTTAAGAGTCCAGAAAATAAGTTGTTTGTTTTTATATATTTTATATCTAATCAGCTGATATATCAGTTATCAGAGTGTTTTACTCTTCATATGGGTTTCGGTACCGGCCCCATGAGGTCCGGATGGGTCGGCCCTTGTAACGTCAGATATAACACACAGCCCTTCCTCTCCTCAGCAGCAGGTCAGAGTTCAGCAGGAGGTGAGTCACTGCTGTTTGTCAACAGGAGGAACTCTGTCCTGTCAGAGTTGTTGAGGGACGGACATGAAGAAATGTGAACCTGTCCTTTAATACTAATCCTGCTCTGACCTCCATCATCACTCTGAGAACATGAAGACCATCAGGACAACTGGTCAGACTGGATTTAATGAGGAGGAACATCAACAGAGAGCAACAGGACAACAACTTACTGTCTGACTGAGGGATGCTCTTGTTTGAAATTAACAAAATTGTCCTTTGACCGGTCACTCTTGTAGGACACACAGCTGGGCTCATATTCAGGTCCTGGTCCAGGTCCAGGTCCAGGTCCAGTAGAGGCTGGTCTCCTGTTGGACAGAGAAGAAGACCACCAGAGATGTTAATTCACTCTCTAGTCTTCAGACACAGAAGCTTCTGTCCATAAAATAGTGGAAAACATCAGGAATAAACCTTCAGAGAATATTGGACCAAACTAATTCAATAAAGTGAAATGAAGAGTTGCAGACTGGTTCTACTGGGCAGCTTTCTAAAGTGAGAAGAAGAACGAAGCTGAAAATAAACATCAGGTTTCAAAAAACATCTTTCTCCACAGTTAAAACATGAATCAGTCACATATTAATGTTATTAACAGCTCACCTCTTTACAGCACGAGCTGGTTGTCCTTTAAAAGTAATGTGACGACCCATTGAGTCGTCACTCTTTAAGGACACACAGCTGGGCTCAGGTCCAGGTCCTGGTCCAGGTCCAGGTCCTGGTCCTGGTCCAGGTCCAGGTCCAGTGGTTTTAGAGGGAGGGCCTCCCTCCTCTCTGTCCTCACACTGATTCATGCTGCTCAACTCACACACACTTTCATCTGGAGAGGAAACACAAATCATTCATCTGCACATCAACTGAAATCAGCCTTTCCATCATGTCTCCTGTCAGAACATCAGCTGCTCCTCCTCTGATTGGCTGCTTCATATCAGCGTCACATGAATGCTGCACTTCTGCTGTCAGTCCACTAGATGGTGTCATGGAGACATGTACCAACAAGTATCTGATGATAATGAACAAGAACCTGAACACCAACATATTATAAGTCACATCAGCTACAGTCAACAGCAGCAGGGAGAGGAGGAGGGACAGGAAGTCCCCAGACTCCTTTCAGAAATCGCTCCATTTAGTGAGTTGTTGAGTTAAGAGAACCTTTATAAACTGTGTGAAACGCTGTTAATGACAAATTCTTAATGATTCGGGCCTTCTTGTAAATTCGGCCTATGTTACAGTCTCGTTTCAGGAGGTGCTGCAGCCCCCTCAGCACCTCCAGCTCCCGCATCCAGGCGAACAGCTTCTCTCCGCGTTTAGTGCGTCAGACAGCGGGAGAGCGGCGGCTCGTCTCGGCCTCCTCCACAGGCTGATTCAGGCAGGAGAAGCTGCCTTCAGTTATCAGTAAGTGGAGCTACACAGTGACAACCACTCTGTGTTCACACACTGACCAACTCACTGCACTTCTACTCTCATTACACTGAGTCATTAAAGTGTAAAACATTTAAAATGTCGTTAAATTACCTTTAAACGGAGAGAAGAAGCTGCTGCGTCAGAGGATCAGTGAAAGTGAAAGTTAACTGTAAACCGGAAACAGCAGGGGGCGGGGCTTGATGACGCAAAGACGTAAATCTAGTTATTTAAAGTGTATTGATGAGTGTTGATCAGCACATTGATCCCAACAGTGATGAGTTCAATACAAACCTTCATGCTTCATATTAATGTGGATGAAGTTCTGTGTTCTGTGTCAATTTGTGGCAGCGGCACCTAGCTGCGGCATCTCTGGTGGCACCCCCAGATGCCGCAGCTAGGTGCCGCTAGCAGTCGCGGCACATGCCGCTGTTTGCCGGAGGTGCCACTGCTTGTGCCGCTACCCGTGACATCTGCCGTGGCATCTAGGAGTGCCATCAGAGATGTCACGGCAGATGTCGTCGCGGCAGATGCCGTTGTTTGGCGGAGGTGCCATTGCATATGCTATGATTTAACATTATTTTGCAAGGTTTACCCACCAACCAGGGACCATCTTAATTATACTAACATTCAAATTGCCTTGGAGCAAAAATGTCCTTGAAAAAATTGCAATAAAAATGTAGGCTAACAGATTAATATTTTTTTTTCAGCTATTTTTGCATAATTCTCTTAAATGACTTCTTCCCTGTTCATAACCTCTCTATAATTTTGAGGAACTTGAAATGCCATTTTTAAAGGGCATAATGAATTGTCATTTCTTGTTGAAAAGGTATATAAAAACAAAGTAAATCTATTTCCACCTTTCCATTGAAATAGTTTTAAATCAACATTTATTGAGGAATGCAACCATTCAACATGGACAGAATAAAAAAAGTAAACAAATATATTGAATAAAAGATTTGAACAAGGTTGTGTGTGTGTGTGTGTGTGTGTGTGTGTGTGTGTGTGTGTGTGTGTGTGTGTGTGTGTATATTCTGGTTTTTTGTGACAAAAGTTAAAGACACACACACACACACACACACACACCCATACAGAAAAGGGATAAATTAATGCTTCAACAGCATTCTAATCGAATTACCACATTTAATAATCAATTGATATATATATATTTTTTTTTTAAATAAATACTTATATAACCAGGGGCGGCTGTAGCTCAGCAGGTATAGCAGGTCGACTAGTGATCGGAAGGTCACTGGTTCAAATCCCAGCTCCGGGCTGGGCTGAGCTGCATGTCGAAGTGTCCTTGAGCGAGATACTGAACCCCACGTTGCTCATCAGTGAGGGCCCTGTGATGAGCTGGCGACTTGTCCAGGGAGTACCCTGCCCTCGCCCTGAGACGAGGCTGGGATTGGCTCCAGCAGCAACACCCCGCGACCCCATGGAAAGGGATAAGTGGTTACGGACAATGACATGACATGACTTATATAACCAAAGAGACCACCTGACTGATGTAGCCTGACAGCAGCATTAGCAGTGAAATCGCCCCCCAACAGCAGCATTTGCCGCGACGTCCCTGATGCCACTCCTAGATGCCATGGCAGATGTCACGGGTGGCGGCACAGGCGGTGGCACCTCCCGGAACCTCTCGGCACCTCCCGGCAGGCGTCACGGGTAGCGACACAAGCAGTGGCACTTCCGGCAAACAGCAGCATTTGCCGCGACTGCTAGCGGCACCTAGCTGCGGCATCTGGAGGTTCCACCAGAGACTGCAGCAAACAGAGCAGTTTATGATCCACCTACTGTGTGACTCAACACACACACAATCAGTCACACACACTCAGAGTCCACATCAGGTTCAGCCCGTGGCCCGGTTCTGGAACTCCCTCTTTGTGATGTGAGCGTCCAATCAGAAGGAAGGAAAACAGACTTCTTTGTGTTTTTGTGTTCAGAAACAAATGATGAAATAACCCGTCAGTGTTTCACTTCCTGGTTCTGGATCGTCACCAGCAGCTGTTTCTAAACCTCTATATTCCTTTTGTTCAACAGCAGCTTTGTAAACTATTTAAAGCATTTATTTTATCCATCCATTGCTCAGACTGACAGAAATATCAACTCTTTTCATTCCTACAATATATTTAATGTCTTAACTGTCATTTACTCCACTAAAGTCCAACGTTGAGGTTCTTGTACTGGAACATTTCCAGGTTCTGCTCCTTTAAACTTCCAGATCAGATTATTTTCTGCAATAATCCAAAAAATCTCATAGGTTTATCGTTGGGGGAGTAAATCTTACTTAGGTTTTGTTTCCATTAATCATTATTGTCTCTACATACATAAATAAAATACAGATTTTTTTAAGATTAAACATTTGCAGCTCATTGTTCTTCAGTTTCCTCCATCAGTCATTATCTTGTCCATCCATCCATCCATCTTCTTCCGCGCTATCCGGGGCCCGGTCGCGGGGTCAGCTGCCTGAGCAGGGACCCAGACTTCCTTCTCCCCGGACACTGCCTCCAGCTCTTCCGGGAGGATCCCAAGGCGTTCCCAGGCCAGCTGGGTGACATAGTCACTCCAGCATGTCCTGGGTTTTCCTCGGGGTCTCCTCCCGGTGGGACATGCCAAGAACACCTCCCGAGGGAGGCGTCCCGGGGGCATCCAAAACAGATGCCCAAGCCACCTCAGCTGGCTCCTCTCGATGTGGAGGAGCAGCGGCTCTACTCTGAGCTCCTCCCGGGTGACAGAGCTCCTCACCCTATCTCTAAGGGAGCGCCCCGCCACCCTGCGGAGGAAACTCATTTCGGCCGCTTGTATCCGGGATCTTATTCCTTCATGACCATAGGTGAGGGTAGGAACGTAGATTGACCGGTAAATCGAGAGCTTCGCCTTTTGGCTCAGCTCTTTCTTCACCGCGACAGACCAATACAACGACCGCATTACTGCAGCTGCTGCACCGATCCGCCTATCGATCTCAGGTTCCATCCTTCCCTCCTAACCCCTAACCCTAACCCTCAAGACCCCAAGATACTTAAACTCCTCCACTTGAGGCAGGAACTCTCCCCCAACCTGGAGGGAGCAAGCCACCTTTTTCCGGGCTAGAATCATGGCCTCGGACTTGGAGGTGCTGATTCTCATCCCAGCCGCTTCACACTTGGCTGCAAACCGCCCCAGGACACGCTGGAGGTCCTGGCTCGAAGGAGCCAACAAGACCAGATCATCTGCGAAAAGCAGAGATGAGATCCAGCGGCTCCCGAACCAGATCCCCTCCGGCCCGATGCTGCGGGTAGAAATTCTGTCCATAAAAATAATGAACAGAACCAGTGACAAAGGGCAGCCCTGCCGGAGTCCAACATGCACTGGGAACAGGTCTGACTTACTGCCGGCAATGCGAACCAAGCTCCTGCTCCGGT